>CAXIVR010000007.1:95151552-95156603 GCA_964035755.1 Teleogryllus oceanicus
GCATTCGGCTCTGTGAGAAAAGTTACGAGATATATAATTTTCAGTATTTTTCGTTAATAATTCCTTTGCTGCCAAGTGTGATAGCACAGTGAATAGCTCAGATTGAGCGAGTGTATATAAATTGTAATAATGTGTAATGAGTTGCATAAAAGTGAGGATGTTCTCGCTCTGCCTTGAGATTGTGGTTTTTGATTCCATACTCTTCTAAGAATTTCTAAAAAATATAATTCGCTGAAGAAAAATCAGAGGCATTGCGTACAATCTTGGTTCCCGATAAAAAATATGATTTAATTTATATCTAGGAAGTTATTTCTGAAACAATGTATCATAATGCTAAGTCAAGTAAATATTTTTCGTAACTATACCACCGTGAACTTTCCAAAAATTTATATTCTCAAAACTATTTTTTTCTTCCATATTCATTTCAGTTCGATGGAAAAGTATACTGCTGAAAAGCTAAAAGTTATATAATGTAATATGCATTTATTAACTGTATTTGTAGAAATCGAAATTATATCTGAGGAAAGCATGAAATAGTTTTCTTATTATTAACATGGGAACAGAAGGAAAATTTGTAGCACAACGTCTAGAATTCAAACGCATTAATTAATTTTCGATTTCAAATGTAATATATTCTTTTTAATGTCATACGTCTCTAAGAAAATATTTTGTAAACAAATCTTATCAGATTTCGCTTATCGAGTAAGATACTAATTTTTCTTGACGGCAGTTCAGTCGTCTAACAGCTCGTCCACAAACCACAATTTTATTTGTTCAGTCGTAGAAATGGTAACTTAAAAAACGATGCTGAAGGCAACATAGATTAGGACTTTATAAGAAACCAACTCTGATGTGTTCCAAGAAAATATGGAGGAAAACCACAAAATTCTCGCCAAGCAAGTCGTCAGAGATGAATAGCTCCAGGAATCTGCAGCAGGGCATTCTCACCAGTTCAAAATCTGCTCTGACAACTTCTTCCAAATGCATCGCCGGGTGGGCAAAAATTGTCTGGAAACAATTCAACTCGACACATAGGAATGTGTTTATCGTAGGTAATACTACGTGTGATTTGGAAATTGTCGATAAATTCCCGACTCGCAAGCGAGAAGGGGATTTATCTGCGAATTTCCAAAGCACGAGGACTATTAGGAGTGAGCACGAGTACTACAGGACTATTCCACGAGTAAAATTATGTCCCACAGAGTTCCAAAATGCAACAAATATTGAAAGTAACTGAAAGCCATGTTAAAATCAAAGAGGTTATATTATAATATATACGCAGTTTAGGGGACATCGATAGAGTGATCGATGACACATAGCCTCCAAGACAGATGAGTCACTTGTATGATTGGCCAGTAGGGAGAAGCGGTAAGAAAAATTGGATAGAAAAAAGGAATAAACTTTTTGAGATACACCGCCCTGATTGGGGCATTTTGTATGTATAATTAAACACTATTTGTTTTAATTTCACGAGTGTAAGAGTCAAAGTAATGGATTCTTACGCTAAATTGACAACAACCGTAATACAGCTACAAAATGCATATTGGTAGAAAGATACGAGTATATAATACAATATGTAGTGTTTGTTTTTAAATTATGTTTTTTTTAGTGTCTTTTTTAATGCCTCTTTGATTTTACTTTCTCTTTTGTGTTTTAACAAAAATAATTAAATTTTGTGCCTTAAAAATGAATAATACGTTTTAAAGTTGCAAACTAATTGCGTATTTAAGATAATATAAACCCAGTTTAATGTCATTTCCTTTTTCTACACGAGAGAGCAAAAACAGGAGGGAGCAAAGAGAACTCTGATTTAGGACAGTAGCAAGGCAGAGAGTAAGCAACATTGTTAAATGGCCGAAAAGGGAGAACACGGAAAAGAATAAACATAAGAAAGTGTATTGCATAAGATACAATGATACTAGGAATCCTGAAATCTTACCAGCTGAGACGGAGGATGAATGTATTTCAAAAAATATAACTGTTATGAGTTCTTTTTAATCGTAAAATATATGATGAATGTAGTCGATTCATCATGTTTGTGATTTGTTGTTTAGGACCAATTGCAGTTGATTTGATATATATTTATTGAAATGAAATATTTATTAAAATTAAACAAATATTATATCTAATTACAAATTCTTAACATTGTTAATCACCGGTTTCTGTTCGTTGGATAAAACGTAAAGGGACAGTTTCAGTCATCCTCCTTTGCGCAAAGGCGTCGTCGTGCATTGTTGAAAGCAATCTCGTTAGATGTAAGACAAGGGACAAGAGAATGTTGTTAGATGTTAGTCAAGAAAAGAGACAAGAGATGTAAGACAAGAAACAAACAATGTTGTTAGATGGCCGAATAGGGAGGATACGAAGGAGAAAAAAAGTATATTGCTTGAGATATTACCCTTACTTGGCAATACCGAAATCTTACCAGCCGAATCGGAAATGAATTAAATTATTTTAAAAAATGTAATTATTATGAGAGTTCTTCAATGGTGAAATACTCGGTAAACGTATTCAATTGTGGTTATTCGGTTTGCGGGAACAGTGCCAGTTGGTTGGACATATTTTTATTGAATTATTTATTAAAATTAAACAAATTTTAGAACTAATTACAAATTTTTCTTCACATTGTTAATCACCGTACTCTGTTCGTTGAATAGAACGAATAGAGATAGAACCAGTCGTTCTTCTTTGCACAAAGGCGGCAAAGATACGTCTCGCACCGCCCAGGAGGAAAATCGCCGAATCACTTGCCGCTGGCTATGCCAGTGTAGTGTCCTGACGGTGGCACGATTTTCGACACTAGCTTTTCAGCTACCTTACCAAACGGGCCACGGACCGCGCGCGATCAGTCCCTCTTCCTTGTCCTATCCTCTCCCCTTACACACACACACACACACACACACACACACACACTAACATGCACTACACTACCACATATTCCAGGAGACCTGTCGGGAGCTTAGAGTTTGTCCCGGCTGGGGCGGTGCCCCGCTGGTGGGAGAGTCCTGGTGAGGGGAAAACCCCACTAGCCGACGGTGGGTCGGCGCCGGATCTCGTCATCCAGCGGGGGAAGATCACCGCCATCTCCCGAGAAAAAACATGCACTACACTAACAGGACTAATGACCAAAGCAGTTGACGTGCCCGGAAACACGAAAAAATCAGTCAATCAATCAAGCCAGTGTAGTGTGTGGCTCACCGAGAAGCGCCACATGAAGAACGGGAGGGTGGAAAGGGACCCCTTGAAAAGAGACGTTCCCGGCCGGCGACTTGATCCCACAAGTTGGGCTGCACGGGTGTCAGTGAGTGCTTCGCTACCGGAGATGACAATGAGAAATAACGCGCCCGTGACTGGCGGAAATGCACTCGATCCTTCATGGAAAGTCACTACGCTCATACAACTGTCCGTATCTACATACATTCAACTTTTATCGAAACTTTTCGGATACACATTTGTAATTGATACGGCCGAATTTTTATCTAACGTAATTTGCAATTTTGATAAGTCTTGTCGTTTGTCAGTTGACAGAAATTCCATTAAAAACCTCTTTGGGTTTTGTTTGTGTAAAAGGACTTTTGAATATATGTGAACTGTGACTAATGATTGTTTACTCGCGAGCGTTGGTCACTGATAATATTGTCTCGTTATTCTCAAATATTGAAAATAATGTTCTATTTATTTTTCCCAATATTTCCTAGTTAAGAAGACATACATTAGAAATTAAAAACATTTTAAAATAAAGTGCATAAAAGTTAATTGACAGGCAATTCGAATTATGTTACTTAGCCTGTATGGCTTGTATATACGCTTCTCTTTTTAGGTCGAGTATCTACATAAATTATCAGGAGAATGGTACACCATTTATTTATAGACTGTCAGTTTATACTGTAACATTTATTGACCAACGTTTCTAAACCTCTTTTGGTTTGTTTTTCAAGGTACACTGAAATATGTACATTTGAAATTATAAAATTTATGTATAATTGTAACATTATATATAAGCTAAATGATGAAAATTTGATAAAACATTGTTAAATAATATAATTATAAAATGTATAAAGTACAGGCGATGGCTTACCTTATGTAACTTAACGACTAGCTATAAATAAATCCTGGACCATTCTCCAATTAATATAGTTAACAGACAGCCTTGGATACTAACCTATTTATATAAATCTCGAAATCTAACGTCTACATACCCTGACATCCCAGAACTACTTTGAATCGCATTCTCTTATCGTGTTATTGTTATAGACGACGTATATCAAAAACTACCAATAAACGATTCCTGATTCATTTAGAAAGGGACTAATGAAGTGATAACCTTCCAAATAAGTGATAATTCGTGATTCAGTTTCCCTTGCAGTTTCTCTTCTTTTTTACATAAGATCGATTAATATTGAAAATAACAACTTACAGATGCTATTGTCATTCAAAATCGCTTCCTGAAATCCATTTCAATATTCTTTTTAAATTTTCTTAAGAAGTCGTTATAAATGCTTAATTATTAAAATGCTTACTTTGTTTAAAATTATTGAAAATAATCGTTCACACATCAAAAATTACGATAAATGAATTATTTTTGTTGACACATTTTCAATATAATATTACATGCACCGCAAGAAAAATTGTCCGCAATAGTGTAAGATACTTATAAATAACATATCTCCCATGAATATGGCCACCGCCATATATCAATGTCACTGCAACCTATCACGTTATTTGATTCATTGGTGGGCATTACAGAGTAACGAAGATGTGAGCGGAAGCAAAAAAAGAATATTTTAAAGGCTGGTTTCTGCATGGCTTTGTTAACAAATAAACGTTTCACACCACAATACGTATTCACGAATACGCGGAGAGAATTGTAAATCAGGCATGAAGACCTTTTCGCATAACTTTTCATGCCCCAAACACTGCCACTCCCTCTGTTCGGTCAGCTTTCGCTCAAGAAAACAAGCGAGATTAGTTCACGGAAGGGTACACTGAACAACTCATTCCAGTGAACCCACAAAGAGAGTCCACCATTAAACTGCGTTGGCTAAATCAAT
>CAXIVR010000007.1:95156703-95173196 GCA_964035755.1 Teleogryllus oceanicus
GGAATCCGGGGCAGCCAGGGCAGCCAGGGCAGCCAGGCAGCCGGGGCAGCCAGGGAAACCGGGGCGCCGGGCAGCCAGGAAACCCGGGGCCCGGGGCCCCGGGGCACCCGGGCAGTCGGGGCACCCAGGGCACCGAGGCCCCCGGGGCACCCAGGGCAGTCGGGGCAGCCAGGGCGCCGGGGCACCCAGGGCACCCAGGCCCAGGGCACCCAGGCACCCAGGCCCCCGGGGCAGCGAGGCAGCCAGGGCACCCGAGCACCCGGACACCAGGGCATCCAGGGCAGCCGGGGCAGCCGGGGCAGCCGGGGCACCAGGCAGCTGGGGCATCCAGGGCGCAGGCACCCGGGCCCCCGGGGGCCCCCAGGACCGGGGATCGGGGCACCCGGGGCACTCAGGGACCCAAAAAGCCAGGGGAGCTAGGGGCCAGGCCCCCAGGCACCCAGGGCAGCGGGGGCACCCGGGGCAGCGGGGGCAGCCGGGGCGCCGGGGCATCCGGGGCAGCTGGGGCACCCAGGGCAGCCAGGGCAGCCAGGGCACCCGGGGCAGCCGGGGCAGCCAGGCGCTATAGCCGGGGCCCCCAGGGCATCCAGGGTATCGGGGCAGCCAGACTGGGCCCCCACAAGGAGCGGGGCAGCCGGGGGCACCCAGGCACCCAGGGCACCCAGGGCAGCGAGGGCAGCCAGGGCATCCAGGCACCCAGGGCAGCCAGGGCAGCCAGGGCAGCCAGGGCAGCCAGGGGCCGGGGCAGCCAGGGCAGCCGGGGGCCCCCGGGGCAGCGGGGGCAGCCAGGGCTCCAGAGCCCCCGGGGCACCCAGGGCATCCGGGGCAGCCGGGCCCCAGGGCAGCCGGGGCAGCCGGGGCAGCCGGGGCACCCAGGCATCCAGGGCATCCGGGGACCAGGGCACCCAGGGCACCCGGGGCAGCGAGGCAGCCGGGGCATCCAGAGCCCCCGGGGCCCCCGGGGCATCCAGGGCAGCCAGGGCACCCGGGCAGCCGGGGCAGCCAGGGCAGCCGGGGCACCCAGGGCAGCGGGGGCAGCCAGGGCATCCAGAGACCCGGGACACCCAGGGCACCCAGGCAGCCAGGCATCCAGGGGCTAGGACCCGGGGAGCGGGGGCAGCGGGGCCCATGGCAGCCAGGGCCCCCGGGGATCCGGGGTATCTAGGCAGCCAGAGCCCCGGGGCACCCGGCCAGGAGCTGGGGCCCCGGGGCCCCCAGAGCCCCCGGGGCGCGGGGGCAGCCAGGGCAGCGGGGCAGCCAGGCGCCAGGGCACCCGGGGCAGCTGGGGCAGCTAGGGCACCCGGGCCCCAGGCAGCCAGGCAGCTATGGCAGCCGGGGCACCCGGGGCATCCAGGGTATCTAGGCAGCCGGGGCACCGGGGCACCCAGAACAGCCAGGGAGCTGGGGCGCCGGGGCACCCAGGCAAAGGGCATCCGGGGCAGCGGGCCCCCGGGGCCCCCAGGGCGGGGGCAGCCAGGGCATCCAGAGCACCCAGGGCATCCAGGGCAGCTAGGGCAGCCAGGGCAGCCAGGGCAGCCAGGGCAGCCAGGGCAGCCAGGGCAGCCAGGGCAGCCAGGGCATCCAGGGCATCCAGGGCAGCTAGGCAGCTGGGGAGCTGGCAGCGGGGCAGCTGGGGCAAGGCAGCCGGGGCAGCCAGACAGCCAGACCAGGCAGCCAGGCACCCAGGGCATCTAGGGCAGGCACTCGGGGCCCCCGGGGCAGCCGAGCAGCCAGGCGCGGGGGCAGACCCGGCCCCAAAGGGGGATCCAGGGCAGCTGGGGGCACGGGGCACCCAGGGCATCCAGGGCACCCAGGGCATCCAGGGCAGCTAGGGCAGCCAGGGCACCGGGCACCCAGGGCATCCAGGGCCCCGCATCACCCGGGACCCAGTACCTCCCAGGATCCCGTTCCACCTAGGATCCGTTCCACCCAGGATCCCACACCACCAAAGACTCTGCACCGTCCAGGACCTCGTATCTCCCTCCCGGGCATCCCGGACAAGGTAGCACAGGACATCGTCGCTCCCAGCACATAGAACCTCGAACCTCCAACGTCTTCGTAACCCTAAGGTCTCCGAATTTTCTAGGATCCTGAACCATGTAGATTCGCGACTGCAACACTCTTGAGATCGCGAACCCACTAGAACTTCGTAACCCCTTTGGGCAAAACACTAAAGATTACCAACATGCAAAAACCCCCGAACTCCAGGAACGGGACCCAGGGCCCTGGTCATCCCCAAAAAAAGGTCTTTATTTTTCGTTTACATTCCTTTATTTGGCAAAAATGTATTAAATATTTAATTATTTTCGAATTATTAAGTTATTTAAACAATAATAATGTATCGTATCTACGATACGTAAATAATATACAATATAACAACAAATTTGTTTATTATGTAACACAAAATACGATACCCCTTCCCCAAAAGTGATCGACTGAATCCACCCCACCCCAGGAACCCCACAATGTTGCGGAAATGAAGTAAACAAGAAAATTGGTCGAAGATTTTCATTATAGTATGATTTTCATTACTATTTGTATGCCCTAGAGTATAACTGATGTCTGTGATAATGAATTATACAATTTTTTTTATGAAAATAACTGTTTTTAATTTCATGGGAATCAAAATAGTAATATAAATTTTATTAGACGGTTACAACCAACAAATAAAATATGATTTTCAGTAAAACTATTTTTCTAATAGAACGCCTAAGTAGAGTAAACGTCAAAACTACGTTCGTTAGTAATTATGGCATTTTCACAGATCTTAAAATTAAATATCACTGTTGTATGATCAATGTCGTACCTTATATAATCAGTCCACATGTACAAATATTGGTTGTTGTCTCGGGAGTTAATAAAATATTTAACTGTTCGGGGAAGGAATTAATCAGGAGTTCGAGATGTTTACATACATAATTTTATCATCATTGAAATGAATCTCGCCCCAAGCACTGTCAGATCATTGTACGGTCATATTGACCGGATGCGGTCTACAGGACTCGTGTTGTGCTGGTCAGAGTCCAATGTCTGATCATGCACCGAAAGCGATGACGAATGCTTGTGTAGAAGACAGATCTGTAAGGGGCGGTGGAGTGAGAATATTGCCTACGGGGGCGGGACTAATCTCAGCTATGTTTTGTGTAGATATTGATTTAGCCAACGCAGTTTAATGGTGGACTCTCTTTGGGGGTTCACGGGGAAGATTGTTCGTGTCCCCTTTCCCCGTAACTAATCTCGTTTTTTTTTTCTTGAGCAAAAGCTGACCGAACAGAGGGTGGCGGTTTTGGGGGGGATAAAAATTATGCAAAAAGGTTTTCATGCCTTTTTTAAATTTTCCGCGTATTGTGAATACGTATTGTGGTGTGAAACGTTTATTTGTTAACAAAACAAAAACCAGCCTTCAAATATTCTTTTTCCCTCCACATCTTCGCCCTTTAATGCCACCAATGAATCAAATAAGGGATAGGTTGCAGGACATTGAATATGGGGGGGCCCATTTCATGGGAGATATGTTATTTATAAGTATCTTAATATTGCGGAAATTTTTCTTGGTGCTTTAATTTTATTTAAAAATTGTCAAAAAAAATAATTCATTTATGAAATTTTTTGATGTGAACGTTTTTTCAAAATTTTAAAAAAGAAAGCTTTTTAAAATTACATGTTGAAACAAATTTTAAAAGTTTCATAACGACTTCTTAAAAAAATTTTAAAAAAGAATATTGAAATGGATTTCACGGAAGCGATTTTGAATGACAAAGCATACTGTGTTTTATTTTCAATATTAATCGATCTTTTGTAAAAAAGAAAAAACTGCAAGGGAAACTGAATCACGAATTATACTTTTTTGGGAAGGTTATCACCATTAGCCCCTTTCTAAATGAATGGAATCGTTTATTGGTAGTTTTGAAAAGCCGTCTAAAACAAAAAAGATAAGAGAATGCATTAAAAGTAGTTCGGGATGTCAGGGTATGTGACGTTGATTTCGGTTTATATAAAAGGTTAGTATCCGGCTTCGTTAACTATATTAATAGGAGAATGGCCCGGGATTTTTTATAGCTAGTCTGTTGTTACAAAGGGTGATCGTTTCTTTTTTTTTATAATTATATTTTTAACAATGTTTTATAAAATTTTTCATCATTTAGCTTATATAAAATTTTCAATTAAAATAAATTTATAATTTAAAATGTACATATTTCGTGTATTAAAAAAAAACCCAAAAAGAGGTTTAAAAACTTTGGGTAATAAATGTTCATATAAACTGACAGTCTATAAATAAATGGTGTACCATTCCCCTGATAATTTATTAGATACTGACCAAAAAAGAGAAGGTATTAAAAATTTTACAGGCTAAGTAAATAATTAAATTCCTGTCAATTAATTTTTATCACTTTTTTTTAAAAATTTTTTTAAATTTAAATTTTATGTCTTTTTAATAGGAAATTTTGGGGAAAAAATAAATAGAACATTTTTTTAATAGAGAATGAGAAATATTATCAGTGACCAACGCTCCGGGTAAAACAATCATTAGTCACAGTTCCAAAATATTCAAAAAATCCTTTTACAAAAAACCCCAAAAAGGTTTTTAATGGAATTTTCAACTGACAAACGACAAGACTTATCAAAATTTAAATTACGTTAGATAAAAAAATTTGGCCGTATCAATTCAAAAGTGTATCCCAAAAATTTCGATAAAGTTGAATGTATGTAGATAGGGGCAGTTGTAGGCGTAGTGATTTCCATGAAGGATCGTGTGCATTTCCGCCAGTCACGGGGGCGTTATTTCTCATTTCATTCCGGGGAGCGAAGACTCGCTGACAACCCCCCGCCCCCAACCGGATCAAGCGCCGGCCGGGAACCCCTTTTTTAAAGGGGCCTTTCCCCCCCCCGTTCTTCGTGGCGCTTCGGGGCCCCAAAATACCGGCTTGATTGATTGACGATTTTCGTGTTTCCGCCCTCAATCTTTTCATTAGTCCTGTTAGTGTAGTGCATGTTTTTCTCGGGGGATGGCGGTGATCTTCCCCCCTGGATGACGGATCCGGGCCGACCCCCCGTCGGCTGGGGGGTTTCCCTCCCAGGACTCTCCCAAGGGGCACCGCCCCAGCCGACAAAACCCAAGCTCCCGACAGGTCTCCCGGAATATGTGGTTTAGGGATGTTAGGGGGTGTGTGTGTGTGTGTGTGTGGGGAAGGAGAGGATAGGACAAGGAAGAGGGACTGATCGGCGCGGTCCGTGGCCCGTTTTGGGAAGGTAGCTGAAAAACTAGTGTCGAAAATCGGCCACCGTCAGGGCACTCACTGGCAAGCCCGGGGAATAATGGGGTTTTCCTCCTGGACGGGGTGAGACGTATCTTTTAAAAGGGAAACCGCCTTTTTTGCAAAAAAGAACGATGGTTCTATCTCTATTCGTTCTATTCAAGAAGATACGGTGATTAACAATGGAAGAAAAAATTAATTAGTTCTAAAATTTGTTTAATTTTAATAAATAATTCAATAAAAATTGTAACCAACTGGCACTGTTCCCGCAAACCGAATAACCAAAAACGAATACGTTTACGAGATTTCACCATTGAAGAACTCTCATAATAATTCATTTTTAATACATTAATTTAATTTCTTTTGACTCGGCTGGTAAGATTTCGGGGATTCCCCCTGGGAATATATCAAGCAATATACTTTTTTTCCTTTGTATCCTCCCCATTCGGCCATCTAACAACATTGTTTGTTTCTTGTCTTACATCTCTTGTCTCTTTTTTTGACTAACATCTAACAACTTCTCTTTTCCTTGTCTTACATCTAACGAGATTGCTTTCAACAATGCACGACGACGCCTTTAAAGGGGGGAAGCTAAATTCCCTTTACGTTTTATCCAACGAACAGAAACGGTGATTAAAATGTGAAGAATTTGTAATTAGATATAATATTTGTTTAATTTTTAAAAAATATTTCATTTCAATAAATATATATCAAATCAACTGCAATTGGTCCCAAAAACAATCCAAACATGATGAATCGACTACTTATCATATATTTTCGATTAAAAAAAAACTCATAACAGTTTTTATTTTTTGAAAACATTATCCTCCGTCTCAGCTGGTAAGATTTCAGGATTCCCAGTATCATTGTATCTTATGCAATACACTTTCTTATTTTATTCTTTTCCGTGTTTTCCCCTTTTGGGCCCTTTAAAAAGTTCTTTCGCCCCACTGTCCCAAATCAGAGTTCTTTTTCCCCCCTATTTTTGCTCTCTGTAGAAAAAGGGAAATGCTTTAAAAATTTTTATTATCTTTAAAAACGCAATTTGTTTAACTTTAAAAAGTATTATTCATTTTTAAAAAAAAATTTAATTATTTTTTTTAAAAACAAAAAAGAAAGTAGAATGCAAAGAGGCATTAAAAAAACACTAAATTGGGATTAAAATATGAAAAATTCTATTGAATGTGAAATACATAATCACATACATAATTTCGTAAAATTACAAACAAACACGTACATATTGTATTATATACTGTATCTTTCTACCAATATGCATTTTGTAGCGTATTTTTTTGTTGTCAATTTAGCGTAAGAATCCATTACTTTGACTTTACACTCGTGAAATTAAAACAAATAGGGAATTATACATACAAAAAGCCCAATCAGGCGGTGTATCTCAAAAGTTTATTCCTTTTTCTATCCCAAATTTTTTACCCTTCTCCTACTGGCCAATCATCACAGTGACCATCTGTCTTTGGGGGCTATGTGTCATCGATCACCATCGATGTCCACTAAACTCTATATATTATAATATAACCCCTTTTTATTTTAACATAGCTTTGGGTTTCTTTCAATTTTTTGCATTATGGAACTCTTTTTGGAAACATTTTACCGGGGAAAAGTCCTTATACTCGTCTCACTACTAATAGTCCTCGTGCTTTGGAAAAAGCGATAAATCCCCTCGCTTGACGAGTGGGGAAATTTTTCGCAATTTCCCAAAACACACTATTAAGTCACATTGCTAGGGCGGTTGAAATTTTTTCTGAAAATTTTTCCCACCCGGCGATGCATTTGGAAGAACTTTCAGAAAAGATTTTTAACTTGTGAAAAAGCCCTGCTGTAGATTCCTGGGCTATTCATCTCTGACGACTTGTTGGCGAGAATTTTGTGGTTTTCTCCATATTTTCTTGGAAAAGCATCAGAGTTGGTTTTTATGTCCTAATCTATGTTTCCCTTTAGCATCGTTTTTTAATTGCCCTTTCTACGCTGAACAAAAAAAATTGTGGTTTTTGGACGACTGTTAGACAGAACTGCCGTCAAAAAAAGTTAGTATCTTACTCATAAAAACAAATCGTAAAATTTGTTTACAAAATATTTTCTAGAGACGGGGCATTAAAAAAAATATTTCATTTTAAATGAAAAATTTAAATTTTGGGTTTTAATTTGACGTTGTCTACAAATTTTCCTTTTGTTCCCATGTTAATAATAAGAAAAATATTTTGCTTTCCCCGATATATTTGATTTCTACAAATACAGTTTAAATGCATATTACATTATATAATTTTAGCTTTTAAGTATAGTTTTCCATCGAACTGAAATGAATATGGAAGAAAAATAGTTTTGAGAATATATTTTGGAAAGTTTACGGTATAGTTCGAAAATATTTACTTGACTTAGCATTATGATTTGTTTGAAATAACTTCCTGTATAAATTAAATCATATTTTTTTTTCAACAAGATTGTACGCAATGTTGATTTTTCTTGGAATTATATTTTTTGAAATTTTGAAGAGTATGGAATCAAAAAACCCCAATTCAAAGGGGGCAGAACATCCTCACTTTTTTGCAACCTTTCACATTATTACAATTTTATACACCTTTTCTAATCTGAGCTATTCACTGTTATACACTTCGCAAAAATTATTAACGAAAAATACAGAAATTTTATATTTGTAAGCCTTTTCTCACGAGCGAATGCCAGTCCCGCGCTTGCAGTCCATGGGATAATTCAAAATGCTGAATGTTTTTTTAAAAACGGGGATAAAATGTCCCGGTGCGTACTACGGAGATTATTTTTTGGGGATCGATTTTTGTGTTGCATCTTTTTAATTTTTTGAGTTTCGAAACATCCTGTCCTCTGGATGAACGATGAATACAAAAAAAGGAGGAAATTTTTAATTTCTTATTACTTGTTTTTTTTTGCCTTTTATCAGAAAACAATTATTTCTCCCGTACATTAATTTTTTTTAATCAAGGAAACCCGATTATGCTGATCAGGGAAAACTTCATATTCTGCATTTACCCCCCAATCGACCCCTTTTAAACATTGATTCCCCTTTAAAACAGCCTCGTTGGGAAGAGGCGAAACCAGCTTATATTTGTGTGTGTCTGTGGGGCATAGATTTTGTTAAATAAAAATTAAATAATTATTGTATTGACATTTTTTTTTATTTTTTAATGATATTATACAATATTTTTTTGTAAATTATTACGAAATTCGTTTTAATATACGAGTATTTTAAATTTTTTTTTTTTTTCAAATAAAGGAAGGAACATTTTTTTTTTTTTTCCCTCCTCTTCTTGTTTTTTTTTATTTTCTCCTTCGGAATGAGAAAAAGTATCTGTGAAAAAACGGCAAATTTTTCGGCAGAAAAACTTTTATTACAGGGTCCTGGTAACAAAAAAATAATAAATCCAGGTGCAAAATTTTAAAAAAAACCCTTTAACTCTTTTACCCAAACTGATTTGGATGTTTTCGGAAATATGAATGACGGAAAAACCCTTTTAAACGACTTTCCCAAAACTGATATTCCCAATCATCGGCAAGTCACGGCCCTTTGAGATATTTTCAAAATTTTTCAGAAAAATCGCCCATCTTTTGAAAAAATTGTGTTGTTAAATAGGGGAAGACTTTAAGAGAAAGGGATAGGTTTCTGTTCGTTAAAAACTCATTTTCAAAAATTTCAAAAATTCAAAATTTTTTGGCGGTTTTCCTCAACTGCAATTATGAAGATGAATTTTTTTGTAACGAAAAGTTCTATAGATAGATTTTGAAAAAAGGTCATGTACATTTTTTTTTGAAAATTTGAGTACTTTTTTACGTTTTTTTTCGTGGTATGGGCGGGAAAAACGTTGTTTAGCACCATTAGTTTTTTAGGCCTTTGGGGGGGATGGCTCCTTCCTCCCCCCTGGTTGGGAACCCCTGCTGCTCGGATTTTGGGAACAAGGCCCCCCTCCCCGGGTGATCGACCGGGCCTTTGATGAAGGGGGGGGGCCGCGCCGGGGCCGCAATGTCCCACCGCCCGCAACCGGGTGATAAACGCTCGTCTACGCCCCAAACAAAAAGAAGACGAAGGAAAGGGTCGAGGGCGAAAAGAAAAAAAAGGAGGAAAAAGTTGAGGGGAAATAACGCGCTGTGATGTGGGGCCGGTGGTCGAGGGAACCGGGTTTTTTTTTGCGGGTTTGCCGGTCCGATTTGTTTTGGGCTTTCCCCGGGTCTTTGGCGAGGGGTTTGGGGCGACGCCGGTGGGTGTGGCGGAGTGATAGGTGACAGGTGGGGAGTTTGAAAAAGAGGAAAGGGGGGCTGAGGGGGGATCAACGGGTGTTTGCTTTAAAGGTGGGGTACTTGAAAAACTCGGGAGAAAGAACGTCCCCTTCAGTCCCTGGAAATTGAAAAGAGAGGGAGAGAGAGAAAGAGAGGGGGAGAGAGAGAGACAGACAGACAGACAGAGACAGACAAAAGAGAGACAGACAGGGGGAAAAACAGACGAGAGAAGACAGAAAGACAGAAGAGGAACAGACAGAGAGAGACAGACAGAGAGAGACAGACAAAAGAGACAGACAGAGAGAGACAGACAAAAGAGACAGACAGAGAGAGAAGGGAAAAGAGAGAGACAGGCAGAGAGAGACAGGCAGAGAGAGGCAGAGGGCAGAGATTGAGGGACACAGAGAGACACAGAGAGACACAGAGAGACAAAGAAAGAGACAGAGAGAGGAAAGAGGGAAAAGGAACAGAGATAGAGGGGCAGGGAGACAGAGATAGGGGAAAACAAAAGAGCAGAAAAGACAAAAGAGAGACAGAGAGAGAGACAGGCAGAGAGACAGACAGAGAGACAGAGATAGACAGGCAGAGAGACAGAGACAGAGATAGAGAGAGAGACAGAGAGACAGAGAAAGAGACAGAGAGACGGAGATAGAGAGACAGAGAGACGGAGATAGAGAGACAGAGAGACAGAGATAGAGGGGCAGGGAGACAGAGATAGAGAGACAGAGATAGAGGCAGAGAAGAGAGACAGAGAAGAAGACAGAAAGAGGACAGAGACAGAGAGACAGACAGAGACAGACAGAGAGACAGACAGAGAGAAGATAAAAGACAGAGATAAAAGACAGGGAAAAGGCAGAAGAGGCAGAGACAGAGAGACAGCAAAAGACAGACAAAAGACAGACAGAGAGACAGATAGAGGACAGAATGAGAACAGAGATAGAAAACAGAGAGATAGAGAGACAGAAAATAGAAAACAGAGAGATAGAAAACAGAGAGATAGAAAACAGGGGGCAGAGAGACAGAGATAGAGAAAAACAGAGATAGAGAGAGAAAGAAAATAGAGAGACAGAGAAAGAAAACAGAGAGATAGAGAGACAGAGAGATAGAAAACAGAGATAGAGACATAGATAGAGAGGGAAAAAGAAGAAGAGAGAAGAGAAGAAAAAACAGAGATGAGAGAGGACAGAGATAGAGAGAGAGAAAGAAAGAGGAGACAGAGAAAACAGAGATAGAAAAAACAGAGATAGAGAGAGAGGCAGAGATAGAGAGAGAGAGACAGCAAGAGAGAGAGAGACAGAGATGAGAGAGAGAGAGACAGAAAACAGATTAAAAACGAAATGCGGGGGTTTTCATTAGCCCAAGAGAATTGTTGTAACCTTTTCCCCTTTCTTTTCCCCATTTTTTTGAAGTTATTGTAATTTTAATGGGGGTGCTCTTCAAACTTTATCAAACATCGAATCTAAAATTTAATTTTTATAATACAAAATCCAGAATTCAATTGATTTTTCTGAAATAGATTATATTTTGTTACAGAAACCCTTTTTTGAATTAAAATAATAAAACCCCCGGGCTGTATAATGCTGTCGTTGGTTTGGGGTTATGTGCCTCTACAAAAATGAATCCAAGATGTGTTATTATTTGGGAGCTTTTTTAATAAAATTTTTTTTTTCTTTTTACTTTAGAAAACCATTTAGTTTTTAACATGCCCGACGTTCCTGGTCCAATTTGAAAACCCCGTCTTTCTTTTTAAAAAACAACCCCCATTTGGGCCCGACTTTTTAAAACATAATTTGATAAATGTGATTTGATGCCAGGAAAGGTTACCCTTGAAACCTAATTTTTCCTAGAATTCAAAACCTCTCATTCCAGAATTTTTTTGGTAGCTCAGTTAAATTTGGGGGTTCAAGTTCAAACTACTTACGCTACAACCAATTATTCAATCTGCCATTCAGTGGCGGGGAACAAAAAAACTTATTAAAATGCACTGCACGTAACGAACAATGAAAATGTTTTTTTCAACAACAAATTAAATTTATTTTAATATCAACTATAATTTTTGATTAAACAATTATTACATTGATAATCAAAAAGAATTGATTTTTTGGTCAGACCAGTTTTCTATATTACAATAGTTATAAAACCTTTTTATTATTTCCGCGCGCTCTTCCCTTCGTTCGATCGCCCCGAAAACTTTCCCCCCCGACGCAGCGAATCTTTCTTTGATAAAGTCCCCGCCTAATGTCCCTGATCTGGGTTTCCCAAAATTCTCCCAGCCCTATTACAATCCCTGACTTCCTCATTTGCGCTGGGGTGGGCACCTAGACGAGTATTTACTTCTACAAGAACGCTCTATCCCAATACAAGAAACGACAGTTAATTCTATACAACCAATTAACCTTTTCCCCGACCTAGTAAAAAAATATCAGGGGCCACCCGCCATCACCGTTTCTCGTGCAAATGAATGTTCTTCTAAAAAAACGGAAGACTGATTTTATATCTTTTCATTTGTTTTCGAAAAAATGCCTATTACGCCTCTGCTCTGTCATTTCAACCTAACGAAAAAAGATTCTTGCCCGGGTTTTTTATTTGTCCCCTAGCGACCCCCGCGATCGTCATTTACATCCTATATTAAATGTCATAAAATGACATTTCCATAATAAAATGGTTCGTCATTGTTTTATCACAGTATAGAAATTCATTTTATTTTAAAATAAAAAGAAATGGACTTTTTTATACGTCATTTTTGCATTTTTATCGATTTCGGTTAATAAGTTATTTTTACCTTTTCCATAATTTTTAATTCATTTTTCGTTATTAATTGTCTTTTTAATAGTATATGTTTAAAAAACATTTACGAGATGCAAAAATTTTCTCATAAATTTCTATACCTAAACTGGTAGCGTATTCGTTTCTACGAACCAGTTTTTTAAATGTCAGCCATATCGAAATGTAATCTAAATTTCCCCTGTAACGCCTGTAGGCTTGCGGTTCACCCGAGGGACAACTAAAAACAGTTTTTTTTGAAAAGAACAGCCCACACCAAACGTTTGAGAGCTGAATTCACAAACAATAAAGGGCCTTGATTACATGAGTAAACCCTCCAACAGCAAGTTCATCTGAACTTTTTTACACATTATTTACGCATTTTTTATAAAAATCCGGGGTATGAGATATCAGACCACAATATTAGGCAAATAAATTTACTTAACAGAAAATCAGCCATACGTGTTTGAAATTTTTTCCATCATCAGTGGCCCCAAATAAATGGATTAAACACTTTCATTAACCATGGTAAAAATGTTTGAATCCTTTTTGTGCGCTACGATGAGAGGGGAGACTTATCCCGCCTCAAGCCGACTGGTCTCCCGAAAAGGAGTGGAGTGTATGTAAGTTTGGGGGTGTAAGGGGTGAGGAAAGGGTAAGGAAGATGAAGAAAAAAACTCAGCAATCCGTGGCCTGTTTTTTTGGGTTTCCGCTACGGCACTCGCCTGGTGTTGATCGAAGAAACCCCAAAAATCCCCTTCCGAGGCCGATCACAAAACTCCTCCAGACAGCCCGCGGCTGAATTCAACCCAGCTGCAACCAGGCGAAAAACCTGCCACTAGGGCTGAACCCCGGGTCTCTCTGCCAAAGGGACGCAATGCCATCAACATGCCCGAAAACATATGCCATAATGTTCAGAAAGCGAGATGCAGCGTTTTTGACATGACCGTTTAATTTCGCGGGAGCCACCAGACGGGGTGTGGAATTTCGGCGCGAGCGAACGCGACAACGTCGCCCGGGCGGTGAGCGGGGGGCCGCGCACAGGGGCGAGCGGGGGTGGCGCCGCCCAATCTCCTCCCCCCGTCCCCGCGCTCGCGGCGCAGGGACCGCCCCCCCTCCTTGTCTCTCGGTCGCTTCGTCCGGGCGCCCCGACCGGCCCGGCCGCCCCCGGGCCCCCGGGCCCCCGGGCCCCCGCCGCCGCCGCCCCTCCGCCGCCGCCGCCGCCATTGCCACCGCCTTCACCGCCGCCGCCACCCCCGCCACCGCCCCCCCCGCCACCTCCGCCCCCCCACCCCCGCCGCCACCCCGCCCCCCCCGCCGCCACCACCGCCACCACCGCCCCCACCGCCGCCACCGCCGCCACCGCCGCCACCCCCCCACCGCCCCCGGGCCACCCCCGCCACCGCCGCGTTTGGCATCCCTGCCACAAAGGGCGGCCACTGCCCCGCGCGCCGCGCCCCCCGCGCCGTCCCCACAGTGGGGGACTTGCCACACGCAAAAAAGACAACTAGTGGGGGACAAAGCACGTACTTTTCGCCTTAATTTTCACGAAAAATTTCCGAAAAGTACCTTATTTCGAAAAATTGTAAAGACCTTATTTCAAAATATATCTTAAAAGGGAAAAAATTAAATTGAGAAAAATCCCCATATTTAATATTTTATTGTAGAAAAGCTTAAAAAAAACTTTTTAATCTTCCAAAAAAACAGGGTATTTAGGAACTTTAGATCTACCCTTCTCTTAAACTGAACTAATTTCAAAACTTAAAACTTAAACTAAACTCCCCCTTTACACTATCAAACAACACAATTTAATAAAAAAGATGGAGTTATTTTTGAAAAATTTGAAAATGTCCCGGGGCTTCTTTAAAGACACCCCGCAAAAAAAAAAAAATATCGGGTTTCCCCAAAATTATGGGGGCCGCAATTTAAAGATCGTTTGGGGAAGTCCTTTTTGGGAAAAAATTGGGTCAACGGTTTACCCACAAGTTGCTCAGGACGGGACGGACAAAAGACAGACGGACGGACAGAGACAGGCAGACAGAATTTTTGCGGTCTTTTGTTTTTTCGGTATAAAGGACGTAAAAAACATGGATTCTGGCTACACCACGTGTTAGAGGTTTTTTTCCAAAATTTTTGCCTATATTTATCCATTTTTTTCGTTACCAGGCCCGTAATAAGTTTTTCTCCCAAAATATTCGCTTTTTCGGTTTCATTACATAACTTTCATCCGCAAATGTCACGGTGATCTTCCCCTTTTTCAAATTTATTGCAACTTTGCTTTTTTGAGTTTATTTCATATTGATTAAAATTACATCAGGAATGAACTCTTTAAAGTCCATTTCTGGTCAACTCTTTTTTACTCTTTTCAAAATTGCAATTTTTTTCTTCAATAAAAAGACGGTTTAAATTAAATATACTGGGTAGTTAGACTTTGCCCCTCCTGCAGTTTTTAAGGGTTTGGGGCTGAAAGCAATTTGTTTATCCCCAGTTTTTTTTTGCCCTAGCGGGGTTTGAAAGGGGTCGTGCCCTTTTGTGGCGGACTTTTACATTCGAAATATTCTTAAACACGAGTCGCAAATAAATCAAAATTACTCAAAAAGTCTTATCTAGTATGAAAATTTGTATATCATTATTCGGTTTTTTAACGTTCGTGGGATAGACTAAGTGATATGTATAGTACCTTTTGGAGAAAAAATCAGTTACCCAATATCTCATTATATACGTGAAAAAATGAAATGAATACATATATCAGTTATTCGCCGCATTTCCGGGAACTGCGCAGCAATAACTTCATCCGTTAAAAAATTGCAGGAGGTGCTAGAGATGACGTATCCTGAAAAAGGGAAATTTTTTGGGCTTTCCCGGAATTCGGTGTCTTTAATCCGAGATCTAAAGCTTTGCGCCACCCGGGCAAGGTTTCACATTGTACAAATCTTTTTCTAAAAACAGGGCCCGCTGATATTTGCCTGTCGTTGAGTCGGAGGGGGAAAATTTAAAAAGAAGAATTTTCCCCCAAAAAACGGAATATGCGGGTCTGACCTTTTCCCTTTTTAAACAATGAATGCTCATTGCAGTTTGTGCTTTGGAGCTTTTATATTAGTACAATTTAGCAACAAAAAAATGTTTAGTTCAAAAATTCCCTTAATGACCCTGCACAAAAATTTTGGGGGGCGAAAGGGTTTAAGAATTCATTTCGTGACTATCCCCAGTAAGGATAGATTGTAATTTGTAATTGTTTTAAATAACTTAGAAACGACAAAAAGTTTGGTTTTGTCCGGGGGAAAATTTTTTCAGATATAAGCAAAAAAAATAAAATTTGGGCATTTGACTGGGGTACGTTTTCCATTAGGTACTTTCCCTTTTTTCGTGCCGGGCGCAGTAGTAACTGGCTTTCCAACCCCGAGTTGACGGAATAACCCAACTGGGGACGCGTTCATTTTTTGAAGGGCAGAAATCCTGGGGCCTGTTTACTTGGGGGGAAAAAACCGTGAGTAAATACACAGTACAATTTTTTTGAAACGATTTGAGCTTCACTCAGATTGAGAACGGCGGGGAACAACGTATTGACGAGATCTTTTCGTCAGTCCCCGTCGAGTATGTATGGGAGTAAAAAATCTGGAAGTTTGGGGAGTCAGTGGTAAATATGAAATAAACAGTATTTGTTGATTGATTTTTTTACCCCTGCAACCCTATGTCGTTGGCTTTGGTCCCCTAGCAGTAGGGCATGTTTTTTTCCGGGGGTTTTTTTTCCCCTCTGCAAGGGGACTCGTCGGGGTGGGGTTTCTCCTGCAGGACCCGACAGGAGCACCCCCCCTGGCCAACCCCTTAGCTCGACGCTCTTCTGACATTCGTTTTTTAATCGTGTGGTTCGTGCGAAGGGTAAAGAGGAGGCGGATGAGGTCGCGCGGGATTGGGGGTTTGGTTAAGGGCCCCGGGATTCTTTGGGATTGATCGGGGAAACAACGGAAAAAAAATCAACGCTGGCTGCAGAATTTCAGAGGATCAATTCAAGTAGATATCGGAAGTGTCGACAATCCGCCATCGTCGGGCCCCAGGACTTCCCTGTCAGAAAAGCTGAATGTCAAAAGCTCTTGTCCTCAGACATTTTAACGAAGTGCAGATCATTTTCCAAAATCAACATAACCGCAACATACTTGAAAATAGTGTACGATTCACTGGGGCTATCTCAATTTTTAGCATTTGCAGTCGGTG
>CAXIVR010000007.1:95181991-95203259 GCA_964035755.1 Teleogryllus oceanicus
CTGCCTTGACGCAGCCTTTGGATCGCATCGCTCCCGATGTCAGGCCATCAGAATCGTGTCTCGACAGCAGCCCATTGGAATTGAAGTGCATTCGCTGTTCACAAATGCCCTCAATGACGTCCCGAGTATACAGGAGCGCTTCGACTCATAAATGTCTGATGACTTACAGACTGCAGCGAAATTCAAAACTGTCAAAAAATCAAAAACCAAAAACAACCATTTCTATGTGAATCTGTGGTTGTGAGGTGAAAACAGTAACAATTATTTATTGCTATTATTATGATGAGCATGCTGTTTTGACCACCTGTAATGACTCACCTACGCACATAGAGATATTATATTAGGATATTATATACAAGAATATTACATGTACGGATATTATAAATAATAATTACGAGATGCAACAAAAGTTCTCCACAGAATTCCTGAGTAGCCTCTTCGATTTCTCCGCTCATAAATTATGATATTAGCCGCTGCATGTAATTGATGGTTCCTATGAACCTATCAGCGTCATTGTCGGCTCGGCTGATTTTGGTAAAAATAAAGACAGAGATTTCCTGCTAATACAGTAGCCCAAACCAAAATTTTGGAAGCTGATGCCCTTAAACGTAAGGAAGAAGCCTCGATTACATCAGTGACGCATGCAACTTGAGTTGTTCATCCGAACTGGATTTGAAGGAATATTTTACTTAGTTTTCTCTGGTTTTAAGTTAAGTTGAGTTAAGTTAACGCCTTATTTTACGTGGCGAGACTCGGGCCATCAGGCCCGCTCTTCCGTCTAACCACGCAAATTTCGTTACGCTCCTTTCACCACCTAGCGGAGAAAGGAGGTATTATGTTGGGTTTTAGGGCGTTTAAAAAAAATTAAGATCATTTTATTGGTAATTTTCGGCCATATTTTAGGTAATCGAAATCCGTTACTTAGAGTGAATTAGCTCGTACGTGGGATCGCCTTGGGAGCCGGCTGGGATGTTCCAGCGCCGTGCTCAGCGCCGGGGGGGTGAGTCGCGGGGCGCATTGGCGCGGAACCGCGGGTGGGCGCGGCCTTCCCCAGGGCCACGCCCCAATTTCCGCTGCGTGGGCGGTGGGCGGTGGGCGGTGGGCGGTGGAGGAGTCGGCGGAGCGGGTGAGAGGACGAACACGCGCGCGGCGTCTGGATTCGGTGACTTCCGTTCGGATGGTCCACTAGCATGAGCGATGTTTAGCGGGTTCGGTGGTACAACGGTTAGCGTATCGGACTATTTTTTAATTTTTTTGACGTCAAAAACAGTTAATGACTGTGTGTGACGTGCTATGGGGAAGTGAATTCTGTGCACGTTTTCAAAATTCTGTGATCCACTAAGCCATCTACTACTTGAATTTTGAATACAGAAAGAAAATGAGGATTTTTTGCAAAGATTGTAAAAAAAAATTAAAAACACGCTCCGATGCAATAAACTCTATTTTTAAGGAGAAATGAGCAGTAAATTTGGGCTCTAATCCAACATGTCCTTTGTCAAGGAATAATACTTCCTGGCGTGACAACATGGAAACGATCATTTGAATAACTATGTTTCCAACAGAATTCCAGAAGATGTATACAGATAATGAAGTTACATTTATGTCCAGAAGCAAAACAAGAGGCCATCTCAGCATTTGCCCAAAGGATCAGGGAAACTGGACGAAAAACCTGATCGAGTGATCGATCGATTGATTGAATTGAGAGACCTAAATTTTTTGTTGTACCGAACTTCGCAGGTTCAAACCCCACTTCGTATACAAATCATCAGCCGTGGATTTTTACGGGCGAAAAAAATTCCTCTTTCGGAGAGGAAGTAAAGTCGTCTGTCCCATGTTGTAGATTTACTGCATGTAAAAGTATCATCGCTTGTATCGTCGCCCGAGTAAAACCTTTCTCCGCTAGATTTTGAAAGAAGCTTAGCGAAATTTGTATGGTCAGACGGAAGAGTAGGTATGATGGCCCGAGTCTCGCCACGTAAGGCATTAACTAATTATGACTCGATTTACTTAAGCCTTTATCTAGAAAATTAGACTTTTCTAGACCTGTTTTAGGGGAATTTTGCACGTCTGCGCAAAGAGAATATGTGACACTGATTTTTGGAAACGTACAAAATTTCAAATTCTAGGTAGAATAAAGTTGAATAATTTTAGAGTATTATAGATTATTCATTTTGGATTATTATAGACAATTCCTATATGTTAAATTGATATTTTACGTAATTTAATCGCGCGCATCTAAGTCTAATAAACGCTTAAAACCGCATAGAAAGGTGGAATTTTTACTCACTCGCAGGGTCATCCCTTCATGATGTAACGCCAGTTCCTGTCCTAACTGTCCAATAATTAAAACGTGCGAAATGCTCGCACGTGGCCATCTTTTCATTTATATTATTTATCCCTGAACAATACTCACAAGCTGTCAGCGCCCTTGAGCTTCTTAATTCAGCGCTACAACTCGGTGAAGATCTTGACCTACACTAATACTTTCCTCTATTCATTTCTGACTTTTACTTGTCTGGACGTCCAGAATTTTTAGATCCTGATGCACATCATTTTTCCACACCTATGAAGTGCCATCGTGGTTTCCTCAACCTCTGAATTAGTTGCGGGAATTCTGATTCGGTGTTGTTGACGTTCTTATGCGAAGAAATAAAAGAGGTCATCTTCTATCTTTTCTATTTTTATATATCTATTTTTACTCTCTGAATAAAAATACTATGTTGACGAAGATGACCTCTTTTATATCTTCGCTCTGAATTAGTGTTAAGTTAGGTTAAATTTTATTAATTAAGCCTTCGTTACATATGAATAGTTCTATGAAATTACCTGTGTACAAAAACAATCAAATAATAAAATGTAAAAAAATCATTTTTCCATCTAGTGTGCAGCTTTCCGGTCGTGTTTTAAGGGCTTTCTTATGTGAGCTTCTTTGTGCCTCTATTAAAGTCCATTATTTCCGCTTACCTTTAGCAAGCTATCCTTTAGGATTTTACATCAGTTACAATGTTTTTTTATAGTTTATCAAATTAGCTAATTTTTATTTTGGTTTCCTTCTCTAAATCTCTTAATTTATTTTGGTGGGACCAAACATTTTCCTCTCAAATATTGTGATCTTTTGCTCCAGTTCTTTTTTAAGAACCTGCCTCGCACCCGCACGTCACTATTGATTTATAATTGTAGATACCGCTTTCTTCTATCATTCTATCAGGGGTTTTTATAATCCTGTAACTAACAACATATATGTGCACAAATCTAGTTTATATAAATTACGGAATTAACTAACATTGTGATTCCAATTTAAAAGATGTATCATTGACTTCACAACATTCATGTTGGGCATATTATAAATTACGTTAACGCCTATTTTGAAATTAAATTTTAATTCAGTTAGTCCTTTAATGGTGTAACCGGCTGGACTTTGTTATGTAATTTTTAAAATCAATTTTTTTCAAGGACTCACGTTTCACACCCGTACGTCACTACTGCTTTCACAGAAGTAGACAGCTGCATTTCGTATCTTTTGCACAGTATTTTGAAAGTGAAGTGCTTTCAGATCTGAGTGTAGCACCACTGAGCACCACGTGGAATATCGGGGTCAGGAGGGAGGACAACGCCCGTGTCCCAGCGCCCCGTGTGGGAACCCAACGCCGCGTCTGCACGCCTCATCACGCTTTCGTACGCGGGGCGCTGAGCCAACTGCTCGCGGTGAACATGCGGAGCGCCGAGTCGTGACGGGACGCTCCATGGATCGCATCTGCAGCTGCCCGAGAGCGCAAACGCTATCGTGATTCTCGCCTTACCTGACACCAGCCGCCGCCGCCGCAACCTGGCTGTGAAAATGTCGTGAACGTTGGTGTCTAGATGTGGATTTACAAGTGCCTCGGATCTTGAGATGTTCGCGCGAGCGACCTCACCTGAACTTTCCGTTTTATGAATCTGTATCCGTTCATTTCGTAAATGGCAAAAGTTTTACATCTTCTGTATTTGTCTTTTTTATCACTAACTTATTCATCGATAGGAGATTCCTCTTGTATGTTTAACCTTTGGCGTTACACTGGATGACCTCGAGATCGAAGATCGTTCTTCAGTTTTCTCGTCAGTGGCTGATGTTCCTGTTACCATTACTATAGATTAGCCCATCATATTTTCAAATAAAAATATCTCTTTCCGAAATTGGTTCCTATTCAGAATAAGCAAAATAGTCGTTGCACATGAGTGACTTATTCTGATTAAATGACTAGAAGAAGATTATATGTCGGGTGTGAAATGGCGTAGGATGACGATGTGTACTGGTAAATCATGGGGATGAGAATAATCGAAGTTCCTGAAAGCTGAAATTATAAGGTCACAGTCTGGTGGCAAAGGGTCTTGCTCTATCCAAAGGGATTTTTTCTTTAAAATACCATTTATGGCGCATATTCTCCTCAGTTATTATAAGTTATCGAATATTTGTTAATAAATCTGAAAATATGAATTTAATGACCTCGCAACTTTCTTCACAATCTCGGCGCTTCTGCAGTGCAATTAACAAACATTCGAAAAACTCTAAAATGAGATAGAACATATCTTATATTTAATTTTTGTAAAATTACTCATAATTATGTCATCTTAAAATCAAAATAAAGTCATCAGTAATACTGAAACGTTTAAGCGGACTTCCAGGTTTTGTATACTTTTAATACAATATAGTCAAGTTTCAGTTACAATATAGTTTTTCTTCTCCTCTATTAAATTTATTTTCGTATTTTTCAAAGGAAGGAGACAATATGTTATTTTGGTTTAATAAAAATTTAAAGTGTCTATTATACGTTAAGACAAAAACAGACGTTATTGACGTTGTCAAGTAACATCTATAAAATTTTAAGAGAGCAATTTAATTATTAAAAAAAAGTTATAATTAGTTTTCGGCTTACAAGTAAGTGATGGTTATATCACTACGATGTAATAGAAAACGTGCAGCTTGGCAATAATGCAGTTCACAGAAATGCCTCGAAAATTTTTCCCGTTATTGTGTGAGACCACGAGTTAAGAGGAACGAAAAGAAATTAAGGATGCACAATTAATGTCAGGAACATTTTTCATTGTGAGCATAAATGTCCGATTAAAATGTTTATATTCTTGGCGATTAATAATTAGATCGAAAATGTGATGTTTACGCCCGTCAATGAATACAGGGAGTCTTCTGTGGAAAAAAAATTGAAAACTGAAAAAAATAGAACTGAGCGAGTACAACCGATGCCTGTCGTACAACAGAAGATGGAGGTAAAATTTTGGTCAGTGATCTTCAGAAGCCAGTAAGTACCCAAACCAGATGCTCATTCTGTAAATTGACTGTGACAATTGAACTCACCGTTGTCAACTGATTTCTTGTCACCAGTAATCGTACCGGTAAATCTGTGTGTCCACCATCTCGAACACATTTCTTTCTTAAATATGTTATGTGCTTTACAAACCTTCATGCCACAGCACAACACAACATATTTTTTCTACTACCAAATTATTTTATTATTGTATTGAACGTGTTCGAAAAAATGTTGCAAGTAATTTACCTCCCGATAGTTATTTCATCATAGGAAAGATAAAACTGGAAACAATATTTCCATAAATTTGCTTATTTTCCACTAGTAATCGAGAACCTGTTCTGATAAGAAAACTAGAGAAGTTGACAAGGTTACATTATGATTTATTGCTGGAGGTACGTACGACTTCCGATACAACACTCTGTTCTTGTCGTATCTACAAGAGAAATGTTTTTACCTTCACAATGGATGACGAACAAGATAACGATTCATTACAATGGTCACTAGATTTTTTTCTTTTAATTTAAAATAACTGTATGCATTACCATATATGCAATATATTTACATACGTTGTATATGTAATGTGTTTACAAACAAACCATTTTGTGTGTACAAGAGCTTCTTGACATGGCACAGTCCGTTGAATCTCTTTCAAAACTATTTGAGGAATTTCAACTACTTCGTGAATCACTCACTCCTCAGAACTTTTGAATAGAAATCATTGACGAACCGGCGAGAAAAGCAATATAACGTGCGCAGACATCGAACTTATTATTTCAAGCAGGAGATGTTCATTGGTTAATTTAATAGCGTGACTTCATATCTTTCTTCGTGCATGTCTCCTTCAGGCTATTCGAAATTTTGTAGAAGAAAGAGTGCGCCGCACGTATGTCTTTTAGGCCGAGGCCCAGCGGCAACCAAACAAAACGACCAGCTCATCTTAATTACCCCAATTAAAAGTGATTTGTGCGTTAAAGTGCCTCCTGGACCGGGTGGCAACGCCTGAAGCGACAGCAGCAAACCTGACGTTCCTGCCTCTTCCAGTGCACACGTCGTGGAGCAGTCTGTACTAGAAGAAACTGCCTTGACTCCGCGAGACCCTGTAGAACTGTTCCGCGACCTTAAGGTCACTGGAGCCGCTTGTGGTCAAATTTTCGGCCGGCCAACACGACGTCGGACGTTTTTGTCGGATTCGTTCAAACAAGTAACGGATATGGAAATGGTTGTAATGAACGAACGACCTTCTTCCGAAGACGACCAAAAGCATCGGGTGTTGAAGGTTTATTTCGTTTGGTTTTCACCGTCCGACGTCTGCCGACCGAAATTTCGGCCAAAATAGGTCCTACTGTGACCGCCGCATAAGACTGGAGCCCATCGAAAATGTAGAGATTTTAGTAGGTAGTCAAGGGGATTCCAACCTTTTCCGACTGCCGGTCAAATTTATGAAATAGCAAGAGGTCGACAACCACAAACGACTATCTATAAAGACAGAAAGAAATTTTCAGATTATGCACGTTTAATTTTCTACAGAAATTAAATATGGTATGATAACTTTCCTTTGCCTAAATAAATAAACAAGATTTTAGATAAACAAGTCGGACGGTAAACATGACTTCAGAAGATCGCTTGCCATTGAAGCGATGGTGTACGTTTTATATATTTTGTCAAGGGAATTTTTTTGCGCAGTCTTTACCAAAAGCAAGAAAATCTAGTACGAACAGAATTATTCAAACTTTTTATAACCTCATTGAGAAGCTTTTAAAGTAGAAGAGATGTCCTTTCTTGAATGGGTCTTTATAAATTCATTTGAAGAGAGGTCTGTCACTTTCAATATGAAACTAAGGCGGAAAATATTCACATTTAGAATTTATGTGTTTTTCGAAACAATTTGAAGATGCATCACTATTAAAATCCTCAAAACTTGGATGAAATTTGTTTAACAACTTTTCAACTGCATCTTAAGCATTTCTTTATGCTCTATCATTTCTCCATCCATCACAATCAGAACTTTTTCAATTTTAGATAGTTCACGGGCAACTTCGAAACTCATTCATACAAGAGGTTCGTTTTCGTTTGCTTGTAGGCTGTTGCGTGTAATTAAGTGCTTGAGAAGCCATAATTTTCTTCAGATAATCTACTTAATGTAATGGCATCTGTTCACTACACCCCGACCAATACTCAGTATTAAGAATCAAGTAAGTTTTTAGACGGATGAGCCGAAAAAGTAACGTACTTCATTCATTCATATATTAATTCATCATTCGTTTTTAGTAATTTATTTTGATCTTGTGTATGTGGAACCAGTCCGCCAGCCGACGGTTACAGACCCCCGGCGAGTCTTCCATGTAGCTGACGATATGGTGAGAGTGGCCTTCTTCTTGGAGCGTACGGACGGACGAGGCTAACTCTTGATGCCCTCCCCCTTCCTGGGCTGATGATCACAACGGTGATTTGCCATTGCCTTCCACTTAATGGATCGTGCATGAGGTCACCTTCAATATGACTTATTGTAGTATGTACTGTATGTACTATGTACTGTATGTACTGTAGTATGTACTATGTAGTATGTATTGTACGTAGGGAAACATTATAAAGTCGCATTATAAAGTATGTGACGTCTCCACACAAAGTAGTCCTTAGTGTAGCTTACTACTGCATCTTAGCCAACGAGCACGACATTTTTAGAACATTATAACGAGCAGGCAAAATAGTGGTACCTTCATTTTATTGCTAGTGTTAATGAATTTGTCTTTCTTACTAGGAAACCGTTATTGTCTTGAACTACATAGTTGATTAAATTAATAATTACTGGTGTGTTACACAATAATCGTCTTTAATCTTTCTGATAATTACATATCAGCTGGACCCGTGCGAACATTCTGCACTTAACAATTCATTATTTAAAAGATAATATAGCTTCATACTTTGAACAGCCAGTCTCTGAACTTGTAATTTTATAGGCCCTGTGGGAGGGAATCCATTCTAATATTGCGAAATGTTGAGATTAAAATTTAAAGGAAAAAACAATTGTCCCTTTGATTTTTATTGTGAAATATTAATTGTCAATTTTCACAGATTTCGAGTTACCGCTCATATCTAACCACCCATGCAATAGAGTCGTCAGAAGAGCTATATCTAAAAACAAATTAAAAATGTTGCATTTTAAATAATTTTGCTTAATAAACATAAATCAGGTCTGATCTTTCCCTACCATTTCCCTATCCGAAACCCGTGAGCCCACAAAACTCCTCTCGACTCAAAATTTTGTTTTAAGGGCATTGAACGTGTCGTTTCGAGTTATGTTATATTGTACCATGTTTTAGAGTAGTTTGTTCCCTATATTCTAATCGAAAAACTTCTATTTTTTCGTCTTAAATCTGTTTGATGTAGGACTAGGGAGGAATGCCTTATCCAACAGTACAGGGTTTTGTATCGATGGTTTCTTGTAAATTGTCAAAAACCATAATAAATTATTATATATAGAGAGGGCACTATTTTTGTTTATTTGAAATAGATAATTAATTAAAATTTTCTAAATATTAAAATAAAATATTCGAACAACATAAGAAGTTAAAATTGAAACTAGTAGTTGAACAACATTATGCAGACAATTTGTGAAGATTATGTAAAACGACAATGAATATCTCCCAAATTACTCAATATTGTGTCTCTTAATATTTCATTTATTCGGCGCATATCTTCATTAAACTGTTCTTAATACAGCACAAACTTCAGCACAGTCTTCAAACATCCACTTTGTAAGTAGGTGATATAGGCCATTTTTTCTTTCTTCTTCACACATGGTCAATAACGTAATATTCCTCTCTTCTAATTAAGGCCCATCTCACATAAAACCTTCTTCCCTGATTAAAATACCACACCAAATATTCACATGAGCAAAATTCTATAAGTGCTGAATTGTAATATGTAATATCTTTTTGCGTCTAAATCATTTTACTGTCTTTCTTAATAATTTTCGACCCTGATGTCCGTGATGGTGTTGAGCATAATTTTTTTGTTTCTGTGTAGTGATGCAAATTATTGGTCGATTAACGCTTTTCATAAGTAACCAGCGAAAATCATTCTTCATACCTTATAAATACAATCATTTTATAATTAATCTGTTAACGTGAGCTGCGGTGCTTTTACTAAAATCGAGAAATTTGCGTTCTTCAGAAATGTTTGATTCTCCTAAAATATTTTGTTCACCAATAAAATATTAGATAGGGAAAACTTCGAAACCTTCGTCTCGCTACATCGAAATACCAATATCTTGAATAGAAGGTAATAACTATATTTTTCTTCCTAAACCTTATAATTATGAAAATTGTCTTCTAGCATTGCAGTAGTCTATCTGCCTCGTTTAAATAAAAACGAAGCAGCCTGCAAACATTGTCACTAAGAAACTTTTTTATCAACATATTATCATGTGCCTTCCCTCCTTCAATGTCACCGTATTACGTTTCTAGGGCAAGCATCATATGATAGTGCCCCTTGGCTGGCATAACAAGTGACGCGGTAGGAAAATTGATAAACCGCTCTACCGACTTGTTGGTTATGCCTAATCAGGTGTCCTGCGGGAAAAGCTTCCTTCTCCAGAGGTAGCAAATTAATGAGAAAGTTTTTCATAAAAATAAAATGTGCAGTGCAGAGTACATTATAAAGATGTTTAATAATAGCATTTAGGGGGAAATTAGGTTCAACACTCTTTACATATTTGACATTTCATTCATTTGTGTTGGTTATTAATAACACTGTGGAACAATATTTTTACCTCCAGGATGGTAGAGTGTCCAATATACACAATTTTATGCGTAGATTACGAATATCACAATAAGAATGTCATATCACGTCAGAAATTTTTAAATTCTGTATCTTTACACCGCATCATACCGTATTTTGCTATTAATGCAAATACATTTTAATTGCAGCTCTGATATATGTATAATCAATACGAATAAAATATTTTTGAAAATATAATTTATACTTGGTTCATCTAGGACACTTTCATTAGTTATCAACAAAACTAGACTTTCGTGATTTATTTTTACCTTCTGTATTCGAAGATTGCCACCTCTATTCTCGCATGTGGTAGTCGCGCGATTACGAGTAGGTCTTAGTGATCTTAGGTTTTAGTGATCTTAGGACTTAGTGATCTTAGGTCTTAGTGATCTTAGGTCTTAGTGATCTTAGGTCTTAGTGATCTTAGGTCTTAGTGATCTTAGGTCTTAGTGATCTTAGGTCTTAGTGATCTTAGGTCTTAGTGATCTTAGGTCTTAGTGATCTTAGGTCTTAGTGATCTTAGGTCTTAGCGATCTTAGGTCTTAGTGATCTTAGGTCTTAGTGATCTTGGGTCTTAGTGATCTTGGGTCTTAGTGATCTTAGGTCTTAGTGATCTTAGGTCTTAGTGATCTTGGGTCTTAGTGATCTTAGGTCTTAGTGATCTTAGGTCTTAGTGATCTTAGGTCTTAGTGATCGTAGGCCTTAGGGCCGGTTTCACCAACAGCCGAGTAAAGTAAAGAGTAGTTACACGAGAGTATGCATTACTCCATGATAGTTACCCTCGAGTAAAATATAAGCGTTTCACCACGCTTCTGGAGGGTTATGTTACTCTAGAGTACGTACTCCCCAATTTGCTCCGCGTAACCGCTGAACACGCAATTTTTCATACACAGTACAGAGCGGTTCAAGAGGCCGTGAACGAGAGTAACGCTGTGAACCATTGCGAACCAACGGGAACCTCTGGTTATTTCCATTCATTCAGTTTTGGAGTTCTTTGCATCGTCTTGGTCTTTTGTGGTGATTTGAGATACGTAGCTTATTTCTTAGTTTTGTATCTTTATTTCTTAATATTTCTTAGTCAAGTTTTCGAATGTACATTATTACGAACTAGTACGAAAATGTCTAATTTTTCAAATGTTGTTAACCTCGCGCTTTTAAAAGAAACATTTGGTTGTTTTATTTTTTTAACTTTTATTCATCTTTCAACTACTGGTTATAGTTAAAACGTTGGGAAGGGATTCTGGTACTCAAGAAAACATACGCAGATCATGTCCCCCATACGTCATATACAGTTTATTACTGTTTTTAGCTAAATAAATCAGTACTTTTAGTTATTGTTCTTATTTTTCCTTTTCTTGTCATATATTTACTATTTTTAATTCATATCCACATCGGTGAAAAATAAATTTAGAAAGTCCTCCACAGTTCATAATGTATCCGATGAGTAAACAATTTACTTCACAGCTAAAATACGTACTTGCCCAATTTAAATGATTTTTAATACACATATCCTATTTTGATTTGGAGTCTGGACTGATTGCCTATACACGGGTACCTACAATTCAGAATGTTTTGTTTCAGAATAGTTCATGAAATGATTTATTGATGAAAGTTATGATATTAAGTATAGGTCTTAGTGATCGTTTTGATAACAAGTCATGTGCATCGGGAGCGGTAGCTCAGTGCATCAACTGATGTCTGCAGTACCCTATCAAACGGGCCACGGACCCTGCGCGATATTTCCTTCCTCTTCCTTGTCCTATCCTCTCCTCTTACACACACACACTTACACTAACATTCACTACACTACCACACATTCCGGAAGACCGGTTGGGCGCTTAGAGCTTGTCCCGGCTGGGGCGGTGCCCCGCTGGTGGGAGAGTCCTGGTTAGGGGGAAACCCCACTAGCCGACGGTAGGTCGGCGCCGGATCTCGCCATCCAGCGGGGGAAGATCACCGCCATCTCCCGAGAAAAAGCATGCACTACACTAACGGGACTAATGACCAAAGCACTTGACGCGCCCGGAAACACGAAAAAATCAATCAAATCACGTGCACCCTCATATTTATACCTACTTCACATCAGTCATCCAAAGGAATTATTTTATCTCCTACCTTATCGCAATTCTACAAGTATCCAACTGTTGGGGTGGCAGATTCCGAGTCAGTCGGTGTCATGCGGAACTGTACCCGCAGTGCGCGTGAAGTTCGTGTCTGGTTTACATTATACATTATACATTAATACATTATAGTTCTGTAGTTTTATAAAGTGAAATTTGCCACATGATCTGTAGAATTTAATCGGTTCGAGAAAATGGAAATCATTTCACATCGAAAGTGTGCGAATCAACCCAATAACTTCTCCTAGGTTTGTGGAAGATTTACACTCAAACTTCAAAGGAAGCAAGGATATGAAAGTACAAAAGTTGCGTATTCGTTACACTTTGGCTGTCGTATTTGTGATCAGGACGAACCATGGGCTGCTCACCAGAGTTGGGTCACCTATACAACGAATCCTAGATTGTGGTTGTATGGAGAACTCTAATCATTGTGATCCGCTGTACCAATGATAAGGAGAATACCGACAAACCATTTTAAGGTCTGCATATTATTGCACAAATATGGGTATTCCATTTTTAACTTGTTCTTACCTTATATGAAGCATGTAATATACGTTTGTAGGAATATACCGGAGTGACAATGGATAATTAGTGTAGGATTTTGTTAATCTCAAATAAGAACTATGTTTATATCTTTGAATCTTGCGTGATAAAAACGTTTTGTGATAATTTTAGTAATCAACGTGATCGTTTCCTTTGAAATCACCTACTTTCATTCTTGGGGTATGAAAAACAATCTCTTCAAACTTCACTTGAAAACTTTTCAAACAGCTCTTGAAAAATAATTTATCTCGAAAGTTGTTCATAACTTCCCTTGTTTTATGTTCTACAAAGATTTATTGTCGTGGACTTTTAGGATTTTTAAGATCACAAGCCTGCGTTTGCTTTTCATATAAACTCATGATTTGTCAGTCTCTCAGACATTACTTGATGATCCGAAAATGTTCTCCAGATGTTTAGTCAAGAAAGGAACATGATTAAGAAGAATGTGTTGACTCAATCTTTTTTCTGTGTTAATAGAAATTATCTGAATTGATAGGGCTATAATGATGATGAAAACACGTGTCAGGAAGACCTTTAAGGCTTCCTACAACAGTAGTTTTATTCGATTCGCCTAATTAATAGAGGTCGAAAAAACGCAGTTTGGTCTGGAATCTGGGACGTGACGTAAATCAGGTATCTGCGGATGGTTGTTAATTACAGATCTAGACAGTAAAAACATTTCAATTCTACGTATATTCGTTATAAAAGGAATGGTCGCTATCTGCTCAACTAGATTAGCAATGTCGGTTGCAAGTGTTATTTGAATACATCATACCGTGAGCGGTAGCTCAGTGCATCAACTGATGCCACTGCAGCGCCTCTGACCGGGAGGTCCTAGGTTTCCACTTCTCACGGCGGCAGGATTTTCGACACTAGCTTTTCAGCTAGGCTGAATTCAGTCGCTGTGTGGAGGAGAATTCTAGCGGCCGGCTGCTCTGATCGGTAGTTTTCCGTAGTTTCTCCGATCACCACCTGGCGAATGCCGGAGCAGTACCCTACCAAACGGGCCACGGACCGCGCGCGATCTGTCATTCCCCCTTCCTCCAAGATCACTGAGCGAACTGCTTACTCTGAGAGATTCGCTGCCCGCATCAAATTCCCCTGTTCAAAGATGACGGGAGTATTTTTAATTACTCAAAGAACACATTAGAAAAGAATAATCGCCGATCACTCTTCAAGAACTGCTTTTTGAGTATCAATTCTCCTTAGATCTAGCAATGATGCTACCAGAGGTTCTGGATGTGGAAATCCATGCTTTCAGCTCATATCGAATTCAGATCATGGATAAAATCAATAAATGAGACAGTTCTACGTGGCAGTAATATTTTATGCTTAATTCAAATTTAAACCCTACGATAATGCAATAATGCAAAATTGCATGTTAATAAATGTTGCAAATAAAGAGATTTTAATTTAGCACACGAACTTATGTAATTTACATAAATAGGTGGGAGTCTTCTGCTAAGTGGCAGCTTCGCTTAGCATCTACTTGTTGAGAGAACGCGTTTGCGTGTGTGTCTCTGCAGTAATGAGATGCGATAAACGCGTCTACGAGACTGTGTCTGAAAGTGCTTTTGAAAAAAGATGTAAGTTCTGTTTACTAGTTTAGGTTCCACAGTGTTTGGAGGTTACAACATATACCTTCACCTCACCATCTTATACATATAATACATAATACATACACATGTACCCACTTCCATCTCCACGACAGCACAAAATCGTGTAACGCTTGCAGGGGAGGTCTGATCTGTCCCCCTAACGAGCTTCGGCAGCTAGAAATCGACTGCAATCTCGATCCTCTACGCATTCGCAGATGCATAAAGCAGATGAAAAATGCGCATGCGCAGTTCTAGTTTCGCATCACATGCATCTGCGCGTGCGCAGATCGAGATTGCAGTCGACTGCTTCCCGCTAAGCATGCAAAACTCCCTATTATTAGAGAAGTTTGCACTCTCAACGTTAAAGCACTATCGACCTTCTGCGCATGAGCAGTCCAAGTTTTGCATCACTTTTTTGCATCTGCGCATGCGCAGAAGATAGAGAATGCAGTCGATGCCCGCTAAGGTGTGCCCTTCATTGAACTGCCATCTAGTGGTATGTTATTGAACTAGATCAACACATTACACTTGAGTCATTTCACTCCCACTTGCACTCGTTCGGGCATATGAGAATCGTATCACTCATTGGCAAACCGGAAGCGGTAGCTCAGTGCATCAACGGATGTCACTGCAGCGCCTTTGAGCGGGAGGTCCTAGGTTCGAGTCCTGACGGCGGCAGGATTTTCGACGCTAGCTTTTCAGCTAGATCGAATTCAGTCGCTGTCTGGACGAGAATTCTAGCGGCCAACTGCTCTGATCGGGTTTTCCACGGTTTCTTCGATCAACACCGGGTGAATGCCGGAGCAGTACCCTACCAAACGGGCCACGGACCGCGCGCGATCTGTCCTTACTCTTCCTTGTCCTATACTCTCCACTTACACTAACATGCACTACCACATATTCTGGGAGACCGGTCAGGAACTTAGAGCTTGTCCCGGCTGGGGCGGTGCCCCGTTGGTGGAAGAGTCCTGGTTAAGGGGAAACCACACTAGCCAACGGTAGGTCGGCGCCGGATTTCGTCATCCAGCGGGGAAAGATCACCGCCATCTCCCGGGAGAAAACATGCACTACACTAACGGCTACAATTTACGCGCCCGGAAAGACGAAAAAATCAATCAATCAATCAATCTCATTGGCAAGGGTCTTGAGGTGGGCAGAGGCTGGCACATGTAATCTTACACCGTTTGCTGGTAGGAGCTCGGACGAAGGGTAAATTAAAAAATGAATTAGAACTCGAGAAAATCGTTGACGTAATTTTGGGCGTAATCGTTGACGTTATAAGTCGCGGTACAGTAGACTTCAGAACATTTTCAATTAAATTTAATTCTATTCAATTAACTTTAAATACTTAATTATAGTCATTACTTGTAAGATAAGTCTCTTAAATGAATCAAACGGAACTAACATTAAAAAGGTTCTACTGAAATTCTTATTTATTGTCTCATGTATTTCATAGTGATTTTATTAAATAACTAAAAATAACAAATTTTTGTAGTGGTTTAAGATCACCATGGAAATTGTATTATTTAATCACTAATAATTTTGACTTAAAACTATTATTTAAATTAAAACTGTTATATTTAAAAAAATTTCTTGATTAATCGAAATTTTTGTAATTTGTTGAAATACATAAAATAACCCAATACAGTTTTTTGATAGAAATTTCACTTTAATTTTTCGTGTGTAGATGGGGGAGGGTAGGTTTTTCTACATTGTCCCGGGGCCAAAATTATCTAGCTTCGGCACTGAATAGGTCTTATGTCTGTGTGTGTGTGTATATATATATATATATATATATATATATATATATATATATATGTGTGTGTGTGATCTCTCTCTCTCTCTCTCTCTCTCTCTCTCTCTCTCTCTCTCTCTCTCTCTCTCTCTCGCTCGCTCGCTCTCCTCTCTCTTCTCTCTTCTCTCTTCTCTCTCTCTCTCTCTCTCTCCTCCTCTGGGTTTTTCGCACTCTCTTCTTTCTGTGTGTCTGTCGCAAGATAACTCATGTATTCTATTTTTTTCATTTAAAGTAGTTAATTCCGTGCTTTGGGCGCCTTGCCCCCTCTGAAGAAGCGGGAACCGATCAAGGGACTCCGGGCCAGCACGTGCCGACGCGGCGCGGCGTCGCGCAGCAGCGCGATATCCAGTATCAGCGGCTCCCGTCCGCAGACAAGGTCGCGGATAAGGCCTCACAGGGGCAGCCGAGAATTGAATGCCTGTTGTCGCCGGCCGTAAAAATGTCCTTCGCCCACCTCGCTCGGATAAGGATAACGAGCTAGTTGTGTGCGTTGTCGCGAGCGCGCTCCTGGACAAATCGCTTGTGCGGGTGATAGCATGGGCTTGGGGGAGGTCGCAAGGTAGGTGGTAGCTTTGTGGGGCATGCTTCGTTAATGTATTGTTGGCTACGATACATAGATAAGTCACTCACATCCATCATTTTCAAGAAGTCGATAAATTTTTATTTTATATTTTGTCAGCAAATGTTTTCCTTATTTACTGAAGGTATTGAGAAAACTCAATTTAAAATATACATCAAGGAAAATTAATGAACCTACTTACGAAACATCTTAAACGAATTTTTCAATAATTTTCTTTTGATTTGTCTCAAAATACTGAAGCGTTTGATTTGATTTAATGAAAGTTGTTAAGGTAGTTTGTTGAGAGTATCACTAGTACTATTGCCCACTTAGCTAGGATAAGCGAAATTAATAATCTTGTAACTAATCGTACAAAAGTAGTAGATGCTGGATCCAGCCTTCTTTGAGTAAAATATTCATTCATTATGTTTTTATGTTTGCTATCAGCATTGAAATATGATATTATCTAACATTTCTTGGCGCATTTGTTCTTAATTAGTCTATTCAAATCTCGTTCCAGGTATACCTAATGTACCTAAATCTCAAAATACACACGAATTTTAAGTACCATCTCCCCTGAGTAAACTGTTCTTATACTGCGATTTATTCAGAGCTGTGTGTGACAGGTCATTTCAATGGCGTCCAACCTTCCGATTGAATGACACCGTAACAGCAGATTTACGTCAGACGCTGCTTTGAATAAATCCAAGTGTAACTAATGAGTTCATTGAGATCAATGCTTATTGGTTCTCACTTTACAGACATACTTTTGTTCTAAATTAGCATAAGCATTCGTTATGGTTTATCAGCCCGAAAACGGATGAGTCAGTAAACTCTCTCCTTACTATAATATTGATAACTATTAAGTTTCTATGTTTTAAGTAAATCTCATGTTTTACAGATATTGCTTGGCATTATTTTTCGGTTGCAAAGAATCTAAAAAAATATGAAAACTAAAAGCACATCCTTGGCTGCCGAACTCTACTGTTAAAGTAACGAATTGTAAGATAGTATCAATAAACATGTAAACTAAACTGCGCCAACTTATATCAAAGAAATATTCGGAATGCCTTTCGGAGAATATGTAATAATCACCCCTTATCGCATGATGATATCATACACCTGCCAATCACTGTATTATGAGCACAGCAAATGTATACACCGTGAAAAAGCAGGGCAAGCATGTTTGAATAGAGCTCTTCAAGCGTGTCGGCGTGTGTTTACCTGCAGTAATCTTAACAGGAAGGCGAAGTCTGTGGAATGTGCCCGCGATACTTCTCACTGGTGCCGGTGACGGGTTGAGCCGGCAGGGAAGAGAGGAGGAAACAGAACGAATCGGCTGAGGAATTCCGGTGACGGAAGCAAATTGCCGTTAACAGACTGCACGGACATTAAAATGAGGAATTGCGGGAACTATATCGTATTATTGAGGAATTACAGAGACATGGGCGTGTCGTTTAAGAATTGCGGTCCGAGAGCGCGCTATTGATAGATTCTTTTGATCATTCCGTGTTTACAGATGCATCAACTTCTTTGATCATTAGTATCGTAAGTGTAGTGCATGCTTTTACCACGGGAGGTGGCTGTGTTCTTTCTCCACTGCCCAGTGAGATTCTGCTCCGACCTACACGTCTGCTACCGGGGTTTTCCCCATCCAGGTATCTTCCACGAGCAGGCCATCTCTCTTTCCCCACTAGGGACAGACTCTACCTGTGAACTGGCCTCCCTGCACATGTGGTAGTGTAGTGCATATAAATGTCCAAGGAAGAGGTAGGGATTGGAAAAGGAAGAGAAGGAAAAATCGCGCGCGGCCCATGGTCTGTTTGTGAGGTTCTGCTACGGTATTCGTCTGATGTTGTTCGAAAAAAAAAACTAGGAAAATGCCGGCCAGGGTATTCGTCTGCTGTTGATCGGAAAAACCTACCCGAGCAGCCGGCCACTGGAATTCTCCTCCTGACAGCCGTTGAATTCGCCTCAGCTAGTGTCTGAATTCGAACCCTAGGACCTCCGAACAGAGGCACTGAAATGACACCAGTTGATGCCATGAACCGCCTCAGTCAGTGAAAGTGCACTGTTGAGGGCTGGCATTCACGGAAGAAAATTGCTAGAGAATTGTGCGGATGAGAGCGTGTTGCTGAGAAATTGCCAGGATGACAGCTTCTTCTTGAGCAGGGGTTTCCCAAACTTTTTTTCACGCCCCATTTCTCAATTGTACATTTTCCTACGCCCCCCTTGCACATTTTTATTTGGTAATGAAGAAAACAAGAGTTACATGGAGTAAAAACACTTTATTTTTACTACTTACAAATTATTAAAACAATTTATTATGTTTTTTTACCTTTGTTGAAATATTCGCTTTTTTGACTTTTTACTTCAGGTCAAAAGGATTTTTTCCTAATTAATATTACAATTAGAAATTTAAATTAAAAAGGGGACAAGAAAAGCCAGTGAGAAGGACAAGCTTGCACTTTTTTACCAGATTCCTTATCCTTGGTTAAGTATCAGAAAGTGCTCAACATAAATCATTCGCATTGTCAAGTTTGCCGCGATACATTGTTTTAATTGCAACAAGTGCTGACATTTCTCGCGCAAATTGCTCAATAGTAAATAGCAAATAAACTCAGGATGTTCGTCACCATCCTTAAGCATGCAAATAAATTCATTTTTAATATAATCATTGTTCTGCCTGAATTTTTTTGTTTTTTTGCTATGCTCATCTTGGACTATGTATTATGTCACATCACATAATGCAACAAGGCAACTCTGACAAAATTCATATATTCCTAGCGCGCTAAGTTCTCGGGAATGTTCGTGTATACCACGGCTCGATGGGCCCCGCCTCCCCCTCCTCTTGACTTGTCTCTAGTCATCCCTTGAGGGCGCCCGCCCCCACTTTGGGAATCAATGTTCTTGAGGAATTGCGCAGACGAAAATGTCGCTGATTGTGAGAATTGGTGGCCCAGGGCAGGATGGAGCTCATTCCTCAACAAGTCGGATTCCATTAGGGGTAAATCAACGATATTCTGCGTTACTCGTTAATTTTGGCATTTCGAAAACCTACTTCCGACATTAGTCCTTCTGACCAGGGGATGGAACGGTGCGGGAGCAATGGGAGGCCTAGCGTGGCGTCGGGTGGCGGAAGCGAGGCTTGGAGGGGTGGAGCGGACGCGACGGCGGGCGGGGCGGGCGGGGCAGGGCGGGGCGGGCGGGGCGGGCGGGGCGGGCGGGGCGGGCGGGCGGGCAGGGCGGGGCAGGGCGGGCGGGGCGGGCAGGGCGGGCAGGGGCGGGGCAGGGCAGGGGGCAGGGCGGGGCAGGGCGGGGCAGGGCGGGGCAGGGCGGGCAGGGCGGGGCAGGGCGGGCAGGGCGGGCAGGGCGGGCAGGGCGGGGAGGGGCGGGCGGGGCGGGCGGGACGGGGAGGGGCGGACGGGAGGGCGGGGCAGGGCAGGGCAGGTCAGGGCAGGGCAGGGCAGGCACGGGAGGACAGGCGGGCATGGTGACGCGTGGTGGGCCGGGAATGGCGGGTGCAGCGGGCAGGGCAGGGCGGGGCCGGGCGGGGCTGAGCAGGGTGGGGCGGGCGGGGCGGGGCGGGGCGGGCGGCGGGCGGGGCGGGGCGGGGGGGGGCGGGGCGGGGCGGGGCGGGGCGGGGAGGGGCGGGGCGGGGCGGGGCGGGGCGAGGGACGTCGCGGCGCCTGGCGCCATCGGCTCGCGTTTTCCGGGGCGTCGGGCGATAGCGCGCAAAGGCAGCGCCCGGCCAATTTAAATAGTGATACGGCCTGGGCGGGCCGAGCCGGTCCGGGTCGCCGGCGCCGCCGGTGCCCGCGTCCGCGCCCACTCAAGAGAACAATGCGATGGAGACGTCACGGCGGCGCGCGGCGGTTCGGGCGACGAGGTGGGCGTGGTCGGCGCTTCCCTGCTGGGAGAGACTTCCGCATGGGGGCAGAGGCAGTTTTCCCTTGCTTTACAAGGGCCTTCGCCATTTTGGTTCTCTAGCTCTTTGGACTTAGTCCCTGGTCTTCGTACCACCTAGGACCTCACTCGTAGCCTCTCCCAGGACCCCGGCCCAAGCGCACCACCCAGGGCACCAGGGACCAGGGCAGCCAGGGCAGCCAGGGCAGCCAGGGCAGCCAGGGCAGCCAGGGCAGCCAGGGCAGCCAGGGCAGCCAGGGCAGCCAGGGCAGCCAGGGCAGCCAGGGCAGCCAGGGCAGCCAGGGCAGCCAGGGCAGCCAGGGCAGTCAGGGCACCCAGGGCACCCAGGGCACCCAGGGCACAGGGCACCCAGGGCACCCAGGGCACCCAGGGCAGCGAGGGCAGCCAGGGCATCCAGAGCACCCAGGACACCCAGGGCATCCAGGGCAGCCAGGGCAGCCAGGGCAGCCAGGGCATCCAGGGCACCAGGGCATCCAGGGACTAGGGCAGCCAGGGCACCAGGGCACCCAGAGCAGCCAGGGCAGCTAGGGCAGCCAGGGCACCCAGGGCACCCAGGGCAGCCAGGGCAGCTAGGGCAGCAGGGCAGCCAGAGCAGCCAGGGCATCCAGGGCAGCTAGGGCAGCTAGGGCAGCCAGGCAGCCAGG
>CAXIVR010000007.1:95203359-95222640 GCA_964035755.1 Teleogryllus oceanicus
AACATCTGAAAGTGTACGTATCGAATGTATTAGCAACTGTAACGTAATTTTCAGATCAATTAGTGGTAAGAAAAAAAGCAAATTGGTTTGACAGTGCCTTGCATTGGTCATTCAGATTAGAACAACCTATCATTATCAGGAAGGATAATTAAGTTAAAGAGGGGAAATATCGGAGAAAAACTTGTTGCTAAAACTGGCGCAGAATATTCTGAATTGTAAATGTCCAGTGACCGCATACGTGTTCTTATGACGCAACGCCAATTTGCCAGGTTTTTCAATAACACGCGCAATTTTGAATTGAAAGTTTTCCCTTTCAATTCTCTTGCATATATTCTAGTGATTGCAAGCATCATAGAGCTGATATAAGATCTTTTTAATACAATAAGACTTAAATACCTAACTCCAGCATTTGCAAGGCAGTTAAATTGGTTTTTACTTTCTCGAATATACGGAATAATATACTCTACGTATTCTATACGACGTGAGGGATATTTTAAAACAATTACATTACAACTACAAAAATATGAAGAAAACATTTGTAGTCATTTTTGAGAAAATGGCATTTGAGCGATTCTCAAAATGCGGAAATTTTCATTCATTTTCACAGAAAACTTGAGTTTTCTAGAATATTTCTATGGCATTATGTAACTCATATATACGATAATGTAAGCAAATTTTCGCTAATGCAAATATGAACAAAGTGAGAGACGAGCCCAAGAAAATATATTTTTGTAATTTTTGAAAAAACAAAAGAATAGAGCTTAATGGAGTTTATGTCATCCTATACAGTGCATTTAGCACTATCCACACCAAAAATTTAAAGAAACAAATATGGAGCGGTTTTCGAGGAAATGTTTATTTTTAAATAGAAATCTGAACTTGCCAGAAATAAATCAAACTTTTAAATTTTCGAAAATTCAGAGTTAATCGTAAAAATCGGACTTATGCCATCTTTATAAGTGTATTTTACTCTATTCTCACTAGAAATTTAAAGAAGAAATTTGGAGCCGTTTTCGAGAAAATTTTGAAAATGTCCGGGGTCTTCATGTAAAATATTTTATTGACCGGGGATCTTCATTTAAATTTTATAGAATGTTTTAAAAATTGTAAAGCTTCAACTAGAGCCAGATGGATAGCGGTTTCTTCTGTTTGGAAAACATCCCACACACAATTTAGACGCTAGTAGTTTTCACAGACGGAAGGGCAGGCGGACGGACGGACTGAAGGACGTTTTTTTTTTTTTTTTTTTTTTGCATGAAGGACCCACAAAACATGGATTCTGGCTACACCACGTGTTAGAGGATTGTTTTCTTAATTTAGCAACTGGATTTGTCCACTTTTTTGTTGTCACGGCCCGGTAATGAACTTTTTTGTGCCGAAAATCCGCCGTACGTATACGAGAAAGTAAAAATAGAGAATATCACATTTTCATCACAAGTTATTTAACGTTTGTGAAATAAATGAAAATAAGGTACTCACCGACCACGCCTCCAATATGATATCCCAGTTTGTCAAGATCGCTCACAAGATTGAAAAGACTAGAGCATATTACGGAATCTAATAGGACACTGAAGATGAGAATGTGTTCGATTAATGTGAAATGCTGCTATTTAGTAACCATTAGAAAATATCACTGAATGAATTCCTTTCCTTGTGTGTAATGGCTAATCTCCTGATTGGGGCCGATTCCGCTGGCATTTCATTTAATGTCTCGGCCTTGGCATTGGAGGCGACCTTCGCACAATTGGCATTTCGCGAGAGCTCTGCGAGCGGCCTAGCGGTTCGCTCCATCGTTCTTTAAGTCCTTTTAAAACCGGTCAATTGCCTCAACGTAAGCTATGAAGTTTCAGAAAAACAAGCCCAACCCATGATTACTCGAGGTCTCCTTTAAATAGTTATAAAAACTGAATCTCGAAAATATTTTTAAAAACTAAAGCAGAAGATTAGTAAAAATTAGAATTATAATAATTTTCAACTGCAACGTAATACGATTTTAACAGTTTCTTGAACTACGCAAAACTAAAATGCATCCGCTATATGTAGTTCTATTCGCTCCTGAAGTTTCGAGCCAGCCCTTGCAGATGTACCGAAATGTTTTCACTTTAACAATCTGCTAATACACATGGATTCAGCGATCCTAATTTACAAGGGGAATAGTAATTTTCAGGTACGTTAAAAACAGTGGTAAATTGACAAAAGAAGATAACTTTAAATTTACAGAAAAATGTAAAAGTTTTCTTGGTCTCTTCGGCTTCTATCTAGCCCACAACTGATTACCCTTTACGTTCCTACGAGACGCATATTCGACCAACCATTAGACACCAACACGGTTCTGATCTGGGGTCGGCAGAACGCGGGGCCCTCCGTGACAACTCATACATGAGACACAAGGGACAAACAACCATGCCCAAGTCGGGACTCGAACCCGCACCCTTCGGATCGAAACGCTGAGTCGGTACACACTCTTAGACACCACGGCCACACAGGTCGGCATGTAATAAGTTCTTAACTTTGTAAAATAAACAATACGTATAAAAAATGCTTGCACAGAGATAAAATAATTATATTTTTTAAAATTTATTTATCATCTGAGTTGTTTTGTGGGGACATGGCCGTTACCCATACTACTTCCACCGTCGTATTCGACCTAGGATTCTATTGAAGCCTACCCCAGGCACAGATCTATGTTCATTTTTGGAGCTATTGCACCCCATGGGTATCCCTTAAGCGACCTAAGAATTGACTCACATTCTCTGCCAGTATCGGTTCAGTTTACTCCATCCGAAATTTTTTTTGTGAAAACAAGAGATCTTGTTAGGATGGGAAATTGCCCCAGTTTTGCGGACACCTGCCATGGTTCTTTTACATACCATGACATGGCCTTTGTGGGATATTCTATTATAATTTGTTGCACAGAAAATTAGTGTAACTTCGCATTTCAAGCCAGGAAAAAAATCACAATCTCCGCTCAACAGTAGTGGCGGCTCGTGTTTAGGTTGCTCGGTAGGTCGTTCGGTAATAAGATATTGCAGAAATATCTATACATGAAATCATTTAAAATCTTTCTATTCGTTATGTTTAAGATTTAAGCCACCAGTAAAATGTTTGAAAAAATCTGTCGCTTCTGGAAACAATATAAAAATAGTTTTAGGCTAGCATTATTCTGAACTTCCATTACAGCAGATCAATTAAATATTAATGCACTTCTCCAAATTACATTTCCGTCTTTCGATTGAATAGCAACACCAAATTTTGGGGGGCAGAAGCTAACACTGCTCAATAGTTGTATAACAATTATATAGTTGCAATCAAATTTACTGCTCCTAAAATTGAAGAAAACCCCGCGAAAAATGAGAAAATATTGTGTTATTTATTCGAGGAAATGCTTATTAGATGACCCTAGCACTAAATGTACCAATTAATTTCCAAATCCTTCAATTCCAATTGATATTTCTAAGAAGAAAATTTTGACACATCGTTAGTGCACACGCATAATATTGATCTCTAATTGCAACACTCCAATTTCACATCCTGATTGTTTTAGTTCTGTTCAAATTAAGATTCTTAATGATATACCTACTACTCTAGATCGAGCACCAAGGATAAATTATAAAGATCCGACCCACTTAAGTATCACTTCAAAAAATTTCCGGCCGTCACTCCCCCCCCTTTTTTCTCAGTGTTTCTCTCCCGCATAGTCAACGTGTTGTTACCACTGTCTGCATCTTTCTCACTGCCTCTGCCCCTGTACGCGTGCGGTCTGGGGGGGCAGGGGGTGAGCGGGGCGGGGAGGGGGCGGGGCCAATTCCCTTGAGGCTTCCATTGACCCCAGGGCCACGCGGCGCAGCGGCAGAGGCCGGGCACTCACTCGCGGTCGCATGTAAACACGCGCGTCGCGTCGGCCGCGCTGCGCAGTAGGACGTGGTGCCCGAGGCCGCCGCGCGCCGCAGCACCGTCGCGGGCTCGTGGCGCCGTTGGACGCCCGCTGCGAACTGCGTCATCTAGCGAAAATGCCAGAAATTCGCCTACGCGGGCTTGCCCTTCCACGCCTGTATTCGCCTTAATCGTTTTATTTGCATCGTTTCTCATATTCGAACAGCAATAATTGTAACGCAGAAATCTCGACTTCGTTTCGTTCTTGTGGAGAAACCAATGGGTCCGGTAAATACAATAGTTTGTAGCTAGAACCTTGATAAGTATAATTATTTCATCAGACACATGCTTTCCTTTCAGCTTTAGAGTCATGGTACGGTCGATGTATCAACTGAATGGTTGATACATCGATGTCAGCGCATCACACAAGTTTGATCCTGCTCTTCGTTCTCTACTTCACTGCCTTACACTCTATGATTGCCCTCGTCAGATTTCTTTTACCTGCTTCTTAATTTTAGTATTACAACTACCTGATTCCTCTGAAAACGTACTGTCAAATGATGAAATAAATGAAGATGAATAATATTCAATTATTTTACATAGCTTTGATGGAAAAAAAATAAGATATCCCTAATATGAATGGTTCTCGTTTTATGTTTTGGACATGTCATATCCACTCATTTTCCACAATAACGAAACTTTTAATGTGGAGTATCTTACATTCAAAAGACATATGTTGGGAATTATATTGTATTTACAATAATAGACCTAAATTAAGAATATTTTGCACCCAAACGTCCTTGGTGTATGTGCATAAACGCTCCCACTTGACAAATGTTACCCATCTACTGGTGGTTTAGTCCATACGTGCGAAAAAAGCTCCTATTTCTTCTTCTTCTTCTTCTTCTTCTTCTTCTTCTTCTTCTTCTTCTTCTTCATCTAATCATTACTTCTAACACTCTTCAATATTTGAACTGAATTAGTTAAGCCATAACGTATAATTTTTTACATATTTATCTCATTCATTTATGTATAAATAATTCAAATCAAAGGGCATTATATTTCGTGCAACTCTAATCGTATTAATATTTCCTTTGTGTACTTCACTCTTCGGGATTTCAGATTCACCTGTTTTCTCCTTATGTCGCCCATGCACAAGAAGTTCAACCACAGAACACTAAGGATGGAGCATACTCGCTAATATGCATACTAGCGGGCTATAGATGGAGAAAACTGCGCTCAGCAATATACATGTGGAACAGGTATCGCTCTAGTTCTTCAGACTCATCTCAGATAACGCCACTGCGCTTGAAGATATAAACAGCAGCTGATCATTACAGCATCTACAGAACTTTTTCACCAATAAAAAAAGACTATAATTTTCGTTAGTTCCGGAAGAAGATTCGAATCGTCGCAAGACGTGAATTAGCCCAAGCCAGTAGCAATATTGTAGCGATTGATTATTTCAACATCTAGGATTAAAAAATTTCAAAACTTAGCTTATATTGTCTGCTATATATTATTTGAATCATTCGCGGTATGACGCTAAATTATGTTCTAATTCAATTAAAATAAATGAAAGTAGCGTATGATACACACGGAGGGCTCTAACGGCTGTAAAAATTCTATAAGTTCTTTCGATTCTACATGATTTCCTACAAGTCTTCGAAATCACTAGAAGTAACATTCAATTCATTAAAGTCCACTAGGTTTCCTCGACATTAGCCAAATCATATCCTGGGTGAGTGTAGGTCGGAGTCAGCATTGTTGCTGACACTGCAGTGACTCTGACCGGGTTCGAGTCCCGACGGTGGCGATTTTCCACACTACAGCTACGCAGCTAGATAGAATTCAGAAACTATCTGGAGGAGAATGCTAGCGGCCGGCTGCTGCGATCGGTAGATTTCCGTGTTTTCTCCGATGAACACCAGGTGAATAGCCCGAAGCAGTGTTCTAACAAAAGGGCCAGGAACCACGCACGATCTTTTCTTGCTCTTACTTGTCCTTTCCTCCCCTTTCATTAACATTTACACGCACTACTCTACTACAAATGTTGGGAGACCAGCCGGGAGCAGCTTGTTCCGGCTTGAGCTGCGAGGAGATGAATGGAGGGGGAAATCTCTCGCAAGTCGACTTGTAGGTGGGCGCCAAGTCTCACCATCCATTCCGAGGAACGCCGCCACCTCCCAAGATAAAATCATACACTACATTAATGGGATTAATGACAATACCAGTGTGCCCGATAACATCAAGCGATCAATTCACCAAATCATTATCAACAGCAACGTATGGTGTTTTTTGAAAGAAACAAGTTGACTTATTTTCACGGACCTATTTGCTGTTTGATTGTTAAGTGTTGTGTTTACTGCTCGTAGTCCTTTGCGTCACACTTTGACCACTAATATTTGTTCATCCAGAGTGCAATTCACATAATCATGAAGCGAGTCCGAGTATTTTCTTCCGCTCTTGAGCACACATTCCTTATCTCGTTCCGAGAAGAATGAATCACGAGGATACTCTCCCACGCAGATAATCAGGTCAGAGGCTGTGCACCCGTGGTTCTCATCGCTCGGCACTCAATCGAACGATACGTGCAAATCATGACAAGTCAATGCGCCAATGAGACTGGCGGAAGAGTCGGGTAAATATATCAATGGGATGACTTTGACAATAACTACTATGATATTCGAAAGCAAACACGCTCAGAGTAGATAATATCAATAAAGATTCTTAATTCAGTAATACCTATCTAAGGCGGAAATTGACGGTTCCCTAAAAAAATCCATCTTGGCAAGTTTCCATCTTATAGAGGGTTGCCAAAAATTCATCTTATAACTCAAGTACAGTATTCTCTAAATAATTGCGTCTTTTTAAAAATTTGTTTTGATTTTCGTCGTTATTTCCTAAAATGTCAAATGTGAATTTTACTCACTTTGAAGTTTGCAACTAGGTCTTTTGCAGAACGTTTTTACATCTAGTTTTCTTCGATCACTTTCATTTTCTTCTGTATAGAGAGATTTGACACATACGCTTTAAAGACATTTCGACCCACTATTACACATCTTTCTTACTCTACGAGCGGTCAGTAAATTGTGTGGTCTTCACCTTGTCAACCCTACGAATTCTACGTTAGGATGGCAAGACTGCCTTCACGAAATTCCTTGGCGACTGAAGAAAACATGGTGATGCTTTTGAGAATTGAACGGGGTGCGGACGACCAACATTAAGGATTCGGAGCGACAGCATGGAAGTCGTGAACGTTGGGACCTTAAAAATCACACCAAAACATGAGAAAGTCACCGAGAGACAGTCGCCGTGTTCGCCGAAGATTCTCTGACAGCAGGCATAAGAGGAAAAACTCGTTGTTCACCCTATTGTCCCAGGACGTGACCCTCCCCACTATGGCATTCCAAAGACAGTGCCGGAAATTTAATAATAAATTCCTTCTTAGCCAGGCAATAATCACTTTACGTTATCTAAAAACCTTTCCGTTTCCGCGTTTGACAGGTTTTGAGTTATGGAGGTCATTTGCACGTATAAAATCCTTCCGTTCTGCTATTTTTGTCTGAGATGGGAGGTTTCCATCTTACAGAGGTTCCGTCTTAAGTGTTAGACAGGTTTAACTGTGATATATAAATAATCATGGAAGATCATAATATAAAAAACTTACTAAAAGATTTATATGGATCTGAACTTCAGACTTCTTCTGTTTTCGGATGGCATTTAATATTTCGATTGGAGGTACGGAAGGGATGTAATCGTCAGCAGGAAACCAAAGCTTCGTTACATTGCAGTTTTATTCCTTACTCACGACGTGTTATAAACAATGCGTCCACATCCTCAGGTTCAGTGGAGTTAAAAGAAAGCATGATACGAACAAATAAAAAGTGGTTGAATAATGTTATTGTTATCATTTTATTTAAAAGTTGAACGGTTGTTAAGCGTGATAGATGAAGTGAATGAAGACTAAAACATGTTATATTGATGAACTATGAAAATGAAGTTATAGATTGTTCTCATTTAAAAAAAGAATGTGATTGACACACGTATAAAACACCCAATCACTACGCTCAGATGTCGGTTAAAGAAAGTTCTCATTGCAATGCCATTCAGTGTCAATCACGTACTAATATTAATAGGACAGTTTAATCCGCTCAACAATACGACTAGAAGTTTCAACTTAACATTAACATCCACTGACCTATCAGCAACGTGTCTCTCGTGACCTATCAGCAATGCCTCTACAGAACCACAGCACCACCTACTCTGTGCTTGATTATATCGAGCAAAAATTAATCAAAATTTGATTGTTATCAGTTAAATGAATATAAATCACCTTCCACGTGGATGAACGAAATTTCCCTATCATCACACATCGCATAAACTGCACTCCTCCATAACCTGTATTCCATTCAAATGTATTACAGACTCTCTCGCTAGTGACTTCATGACATTCAGTGAGTGATCTCGCCTGAAGCATGGAGGTGTTTCCACAGGACCACCAAGAAATATTGGGCATAAACGAAAACTGACGAACGAAGACGACAATTGACTCAGAACTGAAACGTACTGATTAAGAGTTCCCCTTATCAAACTTTATAGACTATTTACGGAAAAAAGAAGGAAGAAATAATAATAATTATGAATTTATTCTATGATTATATTGTTTTAAAATAAAGAAATTGTTTTTTTAATATTTCATAATTATTTTATAAAGAAATTAGTCCAAGGAATAAAAACGGATCTGTGCATCACAGAATTGCACATCACAAATTGTGTGTACAACAAATGCCTCAGATGCCAACTATTATTATTATTATTATTATTATTATTATTATTATTATTATTATTATTATTATTATCATTATTATTATTATCATTATTATTATTATTATTATTATTATTATTATAAGTATAGGCCAAGACCTTATTCCCCTTTCAAATCACCGTTTCAAGTAGTACATGCGAATTAGGGCCGGAGATCGTCGCCGCTGCGGAATTCGTGAGTCACGAGCGGTGAGCGTCGCGACGGGGACGCTGGCTCTCACGATTAGGCTTGCGACCCACGCAGTGCAGCTCCCCGCCCCGCCCCTACCCGCCCCGCCCCTACCCTGCCCCGCGCCGCCCCGCCCCTACCTCGCCCCGTCCCGCCCTTCCCCCCCCGCCCCCTCGCCCCGCCCCGCCCCCCGCCCCTCCCTGCTTTGACCCCCCATCACCCCGCCCCACCAGGCCCGGCCCCCCTACCGCCACGCGTCGCCACCACGCCACACCCGCCCCCCCGCCACACCCCGCCACACCCCGCCACACCCCGCCACGCCACACCACACCACCCCACGTCACGCAGCGAAACGACGACGCCTACTCCAACGCCCGGATGATGCAGCGGCCACGCCACGCGCACCTACGATCGACGATGCTGCCGACATGTAAATACACTCACCATCTGAGTTCCTTTTACTATTTATACTTTGAGAATTGATAAATGACATGTTAATACTAATACTAGTATTTGAGAACGCCTCTGCAGAAGGGACTGCTTTGTAGTTGTTTTTGATTTAGTTTTATAATGAATTATTTTGTTCAATTCATTACTAATTAATTCATTTTTTCTCCTATTCATTATCTTCCCTTTCTGTAACGCATTCTTTCTTACTAAACTAAGAATTTACATTTCAAGTATTCGATTTTATAATATATTCATTTTTAGAAAGTTGTATTGTACGTCTATAGGATACTATTGTCGTATCTTTGTTTTTCACACAAAATACGAGTTCAATAAAAATATAAACAAAGTTTTTTAAATTTTTTTTTTTTTTCAAAAAATACGAGTTCAAAAAAATATAAACAAAGTAATGTTATTTATATGACTGCAATAGTGCGAAAAGAGTTTTATTTACAAAATACACAATCTTCCTGTGCAAAAAGAGCTCTATTAAGTCCCGTATCATGTACATTATATTTTTAAACAACTTATAACATTTTTGTACACCTTTAAAATGATTATATTATTATTATTATTATTATTATTATTATTATTATTATTATTATTATTATTTTGGCAGGCTATGACCGTAGTTGGTAGGCTGTGGCTCCTACGTAAATTTTGAGGATATGTTTTATTTTTTTTTGTGATTTAAGGTCGCATCAACATTCAGTAATTAGCGACCGCTATTGGAGTTAACGTTATAGAAACCGGGAAGAGAAACAATGGGGGTGAAAAGGGGGTGAAAGGACGAACACAAATACAACCACCCCCTAAACCCCGCCAATTTTTTCCCGGTCCATAAAATACGTTTTAGCGATCTCGGCAACCGGGCCGGCAAGGAAATGTTGTTGAAGTATCTGAGGAATATTTTGTTTCTTCATACACTGTTTTAAAAAGAAAATTAGAAGTAACGAAAGTGCCATAGAAATCGAATACTTTAATGAAGACGAATATGAAAACTTCTGTAACGGAGGAATAATAGTAGGTGCGCGCAAGAAGTATTGTAGGAGAGTTTATTGCAATAATTCAACAGCATACCAAGTCTTAAAAATCTTGGTCACTCAGGAGTTATTATTGAGTCAAGAGGGCCAACAAATTACGAGTAAATTACAATGTAGATATCTCCACGTACATTTATTTCTAAAGAATATTGTTGATAATGCGTAGATATTGTTTCGACGTTAACATTTTAATCTTATAGAGAATTTAAACGTAGGAAAAGCGTGATTAAAGTTGCACTTTCATTACGTTTAAAAATTGAATATATAATAGTGTCTTTTCGAATAATTCGCCATTCGGAATAATTTTCCTTCTTCTTGGCGAATATGGGCATTTGTGTAAAAGCATTTGGCGCAGTCTGATGATCCATGAAACGGACCCTGAACGTCATCCTCTGGGTCCAATTGGATGACGTCAAACAGCACTACGTGGCAGAGCGGCGCTCTTCGAATGGAGAGAAGCGTACACCACTTGCCAGCTGTCCAACCATGACCAGCGGTTTTGGTTCCCTCCCATGGGAGCCAACTTGCGCAATATTGCAATTTGTGGATTTCTTTCAGCACAAGAAAATAGTGCAACATATTAACAACTTTCATTGCAGTTCAACCGATGATTGCTCTACTTGATTTTTGCACGAACTCATGAACCATCATCGACCATTAAATAAACTGTTCATTGTTATGTACCGTATATTAATTTACTACTGTTCGCGTAATAAACTATCACGATGTATTTGGAATATGGCAGACATTTGGAAGACATTTGTTAAGAACGTATTACCTAAAAACGTTGATAATATTATTAAATGAACATTTATTACTTCGTAATACTGGGAGGGATGTGTAAAGCCATTTTTTGGACGTGGAGAGTGGGTCGCGAATAGGCCGTGTAGGACCACGTGGACATACACCTGCACTTACCGACGCTCAGTTACATTTACCCCGTGAAAGTGTACGTGACTCTCTTTTGGGGGGATTAGCACTCTGCTGAATCTAAATTTTATCCCCCAAGGTTGATAGTCCTGGGGGCATGGGAAATAGAATAATGATGATGATGATGATGAAGAAAAATGAATAAACACACACACAAACAAACGTACACAAACGTATTGAGCCTTCTACTGCGGAGGCCATCAAACTATTATCATTACACCCTCAAGTGATAATACGATACCATTTGCCAATATGTGTTTCATTTCTGAACCACATTTCTGGAGTTAAATGCTAGTGTGTGTACGTAGGCAACATCTGCTGAATGTGCTGAATCACGAAGAGCTTGATAATGTGGATAAGGCTGCAATTATTTCGAGGATTGTGCTAATTAGAATGATTCTTCGAACATCCAATGTACGCACTGCAACTATACAATCCAAATCGTAGGTGAAACTTCCTCCGTTAATGGGTAGGAGCAGCTTAAGGAAGGAATGTTTAAGTTATAAATTTTAATGTTAATTTATTTAAAATGTTTAATTTGAACATTAACTTTGTTTACCTTTCTTGCAGTTTTTTAGTTAAAGGTAAGTTGTTTCATATTTTGTTTTCTTGTTTTCCACTTACCCTTTATTACTATGAGTTCAAGGCTCGTGTTCGAAAAATATTTTTTAAAAACCAGCATTAACAAATTCAATCCCGAAAGATGTAACGAAAAGGGAATTTTTGCCCGTGAAACATCAGTAATAATCGTACCCTCCAAAATTTTTATGAACGAAAATGCCCCCTTTGTCAGCGAATAATCCCCGCGCCGTGTGTGCGGGCCCAACTGAGCCTTTTTTTCATTTCTAAAAAACTGAGAATTGTTTTGCCATAGCCCGGAAGGGAGATCCCGTTCCACCATTCAGTCAGCCGGCAAAACATCATGATTGTTGAATGAGAAGGGGGTATGGAAAGCGCGGGAAAGGGGGGGGCAAAAACACAAAGCGGCGAACGCGGGGACCTCGCCAAAGATCCGCGAGCCCTGTCGGGTTTACGGTGTTCCCGGAGAAACGGGGGGACATTCAAACCCCACTTCCGGGACCATCCGCCCTGGCAAAAAAGCAATGGATTGCCCGGGGCCCCTGACCCCTTAACAACGCCGCAGGGGCCAGAATAAAAGAAGAGGAGCGGGCCCAAAATGGAAAAGCGGTGCCCTTGGGGCCAAAAACCCAAAATTTCATTCAAAAGATTAAAATTGTAAAGCAGATAGCTGAAAAACTTTCATTTTAAAACCAATGGCCCTCTTTTTAGGGGGGAAACAAATGAGCCAACCCCAAATACAATGTTTTATTTTTATTAAAGCTGCCATTTTAAAGGGGAAAAGAGAGTTTGTGCCCCCAAGGGCCTATCGATTTTTGGAGGCATTTCGTTTACCTAATCTCGCTCGCAGAAATGGGGGCAGTCCACTTTCGCAAAAACCATGGCTGAACGTCGAAAAAAAAAAAAAAAATCATGGGAACGACCTTGTTGAGGCTGCCCCCCCCTTGGCATCCGAGATTTCCCCTGGAAAGGGGAAGGCGTAGGCGAAAGAAGAGGCGTTGAAGACGAAAAGGATCGCGCTGACAGCCCCCGTCATCACTGCCCCCAAAAAGAGGAACCGCACCCGAATGTCCAAAAAAACGTTTTTTTTTTCCATCCAATTTCCATTTATTATGTCGCCTCTATTCCCACCATGCTCGCAGAATTTTTTCCCTTTTTGCACTGTATTTTCAAAGCTTCTAAAACGTTTCCTTTTTTGGATGCACCAATTGATTCTGCGCCCGCACCCTTTAAAATTCCAAACAAGTGCTATTGGGTTTAGATCTGAGGAGGTGGAAGAAGGGGTAATTTCAAAATTTTATAACACCACGTTTTTTAGGGATATACTTTGAATTATTTGTAATAATTGGGTTTTTTTTGAATAACAGCAAATGTGTAACTGTCCTTCAAGCCACGGTCAAAAAGGGTGGAAAGAAAATTTCTTCAAGAATTATTTTCTGTGACCCTTGGGCAACCCCACTTGAAACAAAGGTGCCTTCCGTCTGATCCTTTCATCATCAGTTTGTTATCACCAAAATCGAGTTTGAATTGCGGACCCAAGAGAAAAAAGGGGTTTTTCGTGACAAAGAGCGCAGGCAGGCGGGGAAATATTAGACGAGGGAGGCCGTTGGGGAAAGTGGAATTTTTTTTTTTTTTTAGAGGGTTTTAAAAGGGAAGTTTAAAATTTTGGGGGGATGATTTTTTCGGGCCGGGCATTTAACTTTCCGGAGGGGCAGCGCAGCCCTTCCCGGGTCAACGGCCGCAATTCCCGGACCCCGGGCCACGATCGCCCCGGTCGTCATTTTTTGTTTCCCCCCGTCCCCGCGCGCCCCCCCCTTCCTCCCGCCGCCCGGGGCCCGCCTTTTCCCTGGACGCAGCGCCGCGCAGCGCCGGCGCGGGGGGTTTTCCCCAGGGCCCCGTGACGCGCCGCGGGGCTGTCCCCCCCGCCGGGGGGCCCGGCGACGCGCCTGGGCCCGGCCGGGCGACCAGGCCAGCGGCGCCCGCTTTGGGGCAGGTCGGCCCCGGCTTTTGGGCCCCAGGCGAAACGACGCGATGCCCCACCCCCGGTCCTCCGCCCGCGGAGGGTGCACGTCTCCCGGAAGCCGACCCCCCCAAATTTCCCCCGACCCAAAGCGGCGCGGGGAAAATTCCCGGCGGGCCGGGCCAGGTCGGGTCACCGCGTTCGAAGCCGCCCGGCCGCCCCCTTAAATTTTAATGGGTGGCGATTTTCAGCGGGCCGGGCAAGGGGGCAGCCCCTTTGATAGACCAACACCAGGGGCGGGGCGTTGAACCCCGGGTCCGTTTAGAAGGGCTGGAAATTTCTCCGCAAGCGGGAATTAACCCAAAAATAGATGTATTGATTGAACAATAAAGTTTAAATTTTTTTTATTAAAAAACATGATTGTTTAAAATTTGGGGAATTTTATTTCTAAGGTTTCATCCCATTATTTTTTTTAATCGTGAATAAAATGTCATAATTAATACTATACTAGGGAAAAAAATTAAAATTTTACCCCTTTGAGTCAAAACCAAATTTGATTTTAAATTTTAATTCGTGTTGTAATGAAAATGGACAAGAAAGCGATACAAATTAATTTTGCATTGAAATAATAATTCTAACTACGAAGAGCTCCCAAATACCGTTCCAATATTTGCCTCGAAAGACAATATTTTTTTACGCAAAAAAAAACAACTTTTTTTTAAAAAAGCTTTATCAATGTTTGTTTCTTGAAAGTGTCTTATGGACACGTTTTTTCACATTAGGGACAAATTAATGATTGTCTCTAATCCAAGGAAGTTCATCCATAATAAATCATCATCCATTTCATCCGAACTATCCCGCGTATCTTTCGAGAAAAAGTATGCTCATGTAGCAACACATTCATCTGCAGTAATAAGGACTTTACGTCAACTTACTATTACTCTCTCTACGAAGCAAAACATCGTGATGCAATGCAACGTTGATAAACAGATCCTTACCGGAGAAGGCAGCGACCGCGTGACAAACACGAGAAAAAAGGCCCAACATTAAAAGACGTTTTCAGAATTGCAAAAGGTAAATAGTCCCTTTATCTTCTTACTTTTTTTTTGGGACTTCAAAACATCTCTTACATCATTTAAAATTTTAAAAAATTTTTAAGAAGTAAAATATGGGTGGGGCTTAGATCAATACGGATTTTCCAGAGGACTTATTGCATCGTTTTCATCTACTTATTCTATTTTTATAGATTAAAAGTTGTTTTTGAGATATATATTTTTTGTATTCCACAAAGGATTTTGCGCTGATATTCACAATTCTAGATCATGAGAAATTTAGGGTGGAGAGCTAGGGAAAATTTGAGTTTCTTCTAAAGCAGAGAGGAACGAAATGGAGAGGAAGTTGCGGCCTGGTCAATTTTTTGAGTACTTTTTCTGTTGTCTGAAATTTTTAGGAAAACCATGGAAATGATCGACCAGCAAACTCAGAAAGCAAACTCTGAAATTCTCCTTCAGCAGAGATCGGTCTAGACAAAGTCCTATCTTTCCAATGTTAATTTGACTGTATTTTTGAACCAATATCTAAGAAACTATTCAACCTAGGGTTGTAAAATTCTAGTAGCAGCTTAATGGAATTTTTTTTAAAATTGAATATTTACACTTTTTAAAAGTTTGTAATTTACAAAATTTTAAAAAAAAAGTAATAATCATAGTAAATTAAGAATATAATAAAAGATCTGGCGTCAAAAAGATCAGGGGTGTATTTCCCGCGCCCTGAAAGGACCGCGATATGTGGGCGAAACGCCACCCCAGCCTCGACCCCCACCGGACAGCCCAGAATTTTGGCCGGGAAGCCACATATAAAAATAAAAGAATCGAAATAATCAAAAGAGGAGTTTTGCAGGAAAATTTAAAAAATTTTATCATTTAGGGCACAGCATCTTTTATGAATCGTTTAAAAATGCTGTATAACTAAAAGGATCTAACCAAAGTGATCATTTTTCAGATGAAAAAAAAAAATTTTCAAAAAAATTTTTAAAAGTGATTTCCCAAAAAGTAAGAAGTTTTATTTCAAACTTTAAAAAATTTTGAAATGTTTTTCCAAAATGTTAAATATCAAGAATTTTTGTTTATGTCTTCCCATATGCTTTATTTGCCAAGAAAACAAAAAAAAAATTATTAAATTTTGAAAAAAAAAGTAGAAAAATTTAAATGCTTCTTTTTCTCCTTTTTCTTTTCCAAGTTCCGGTTTTGTTAAAAGGGGTGCCGGCCATTTGACTTAAAATGTGTTATAGACTTACCTTTCCATAAGAGGATTTTTCGAAACAAAACCAAACCAAAATACCAAGAATTCTCGAAATCTAAGAGCGCCGAATAACAACCACATAATGTAGCTTAGTATGAGCCCCTTAAGAGGCTTTAAAAAAGGGCCGCGAAACATGTGAAAGGGAACCCCCAAAAACAAAAAGGAAAAAGCAGATCCCCAAGATAATTTATTAAGACACGAGGGGCAAAAGGTTAATGTCTTTTTGAAGGGGAATTTAAGTTATATAAATTGCGCGGACAGGAATGGAAAACAGAGGTGTGGTGCGGGTCACACGAAACGGTGAGGCAAAGTAGTTATTTGGGCCTTTATTTTCTGCGAGACTGGGCCATCAGGCCCGTTCTTCCGTCTAACCACGAAAATTTTAAAACGCCCCTTTCAACCTAGGAGAAGGAGGTATTATCTGGCGCGAAACAGGCGATCTCCCCAATTTTTGCCCAGGTTTTTCTGGAAATTCCTGGGACAGCGGCTAATTCCTCCGAGGGGAAAGGGGTATGAAGGATTTTTCGCCCAAAATCCAGGCTTCGATCTTTTTAACCCCCAAACCCGGGGACAAAGTCCGGCACGACCGTTTTCCCCGAATCCGCACCCGGGGTAGCTACAGCGTGTCGAAAATCCACCCCCAGCCGCTTGAAAAAGGGGCTGGTGATGTTTGTAAAATTAGTTTCCGAAACGATCTTGTAATTCCCATAAAGTAGATTTGTTTGTGGGGCAATGAACTTCAAATAATTTTTTTAAACCCTTTCTTATTCTTTTAACTTCAAACATTTAAAATGTGCCACAGAAAAGTAAAGTTGGAAAATAGAAAAAAAAAAAATAAAAATTTCAACGGTAAAAGTGAAATATAAAATAATTACTTTAAAAGTTTATTATATTTAAGAACTTGTCATTAAGTGGCACTTGACTTTAACTCAGTTCTGCTTTTTAACTAAAAATGAAAAAAAGGGAAAAAAAAAGTTTTAACCAGGGAAATTTTTACCGTTAGTTCCCACCGGTCGATCGAGGGCATCCCCTTTGAACACGCCAAAAGACCAAAAGGTCACGGTCGGGGTAGGGAAATGACGGGGAATTTTTTTCACGATTAGTTTTATGTTTTGTTGGAAAAAAATGGTTGAAAGCACCAGGCGGGGACGAGAGACGAACGTGTCGTAAATGGTCGACGAGAACGAAATGACCTTGATCTTTAGCTATCCTCATTTGATATTCTATACACGTGTACGTGCCTTAGTTGATCGTGGGCCAGCCAAATTTTTGATAACCCAAAACCCCATAACAACCATGCATCTTTTTGGGCACAGAAACCTAAAAGGATCAAAACCCCTACGCACAAAGTGCTACAAAATGCCATTGTCACAAAATGTTTTAAAAGTCAGTAAAGACAGGAAATTTTTTCTGAAAACTGAAATGTCAGGTTTCAAAAATTTTCAATTGGTCCAAAATGGCTGGGGATTTCTCCATTTATTCTGAGTTTTTAAAATTCGATGTTCTGATAGGGGGACACAGTTTCATTTTGTTGAACTTATTGAATTTTGGCATTGAATAGAGGAGGGAAAAATTTTTATAGCATCAATTGAAAAATTTGTTCTTGACAAAAAAAACAAACAAAATTATTGAATTTTTTTCAAAAAATTTTACCAAGATTATTTTAAATGTTTCCTAAAAGACTAATTTTATATTTAAAAGGTTTTCAAGGGAATGGAAAACCCAAATTGTTTTTATTTTTCATTTTATCTAACCCCATGCAGGAAAAACTATTTACCATTCTACTTTTTTATCCGTGAAAATAATTGCGATACTATTTCGACAAGATAAAATATTACGATGTACACCAAAAAATTCCAGCTGCCTGAGTCCCGCGAACAGAATGTCTATTAATGTATCTTTAAAATACGTGTATTAGAGTCGATTGCTGGAACAAATAACTGAAATTTTAAAAAGATCAACTACACGAGAATTCTGCAGAGAACACAGAAAAAAATGTGTCAGACGTCATAAAGAAGCCAGTCGTTTTACATTGAAATTAAGAGGAATAGTAGCTGTTTTATGTACTACTTACGCTAAGTTCAGAGATTCGGATGTAAACAAATGTTAAAGAACGTCCGTTGGGGGCCCCCTGATTTGCAAAGGTTTATTATTAGCAAATTAGTTTTTGAATACGCGTATCTGAAGGAAACTTACAACTTCTCCAACAGGTGTCAAGGTTTGTTAGATCCCGGAATTCAAAAAAGCCAAAAAAGAAAGGTTTTGGTTTTTCACCAAAAATGCAAATATTTAATGTTAGGCAAAAACACGTTATTCTAGGAAAGCTAAAAAAAAGATACCGGCCAAAATAAGTCTTTTTTTTAAGATAATTGAACCCAAAATTTTTTTTTATTTTCGATATAAAGAACTGAAGCACTGTTTTTTTGTATATGCGTTCAGCATTTATGAATATATTTTATTATTTCATTTTTAGTTTAATGAGAGAGATTATTTTTTTTTCAGAGCATTAATGTTTTTTCAAACCATTTTTTATGTTTGTTCAAAAAATTAATGATGAATCATTCCCTGTTAAAAAAACCAAAAAAGAAATATTTAATTTTATAAGATAAATTTTGTCTTGCTTAGGAAAGATGTTTTTCCTTTTCTGGCTGTGTAGCCCCGTATAGAAACGTCGACGTTTCCCAAATCGTTTATGGAACCTCCGTTCAGCTGCTTAACCCTTTACTTCAGGCTGGGGCTTCTTTTTGGGGATATGAGTTTTGTGGTTAAATGCCCTGTTAGAGACGGGATTTAGGGGTGGGGGGAAAGAAGGAGGGTTTCATTTTTTGAGGGTTTTGGGATTGGGATAAAATAAAGGGGTTTTGGAAGGGATTGGGAAAATATATTTTAAAAATCTTTTTAATATTTTTATTTATTTATTATATTATTATTATATTAATAATTATTATTTTTTTAAACAAAAAATAAAAAAAAAAAAAAAATAAAATAAAATTTAAAAAAAATGGATCGTTTTCCTGTTCCTTTCATTTTGTTTTTTCTTTACCCCCTTTATTCCCCATTTTTTTTTCGCCTGCCGGGAGAAAGATGCTAGAGAAAATATGCCTATTAGTTCTTTTGGGGGGCCCAGGGACATTCCCCCGTGGGGAGGCGGA
>CAXIVR010000007.1:95222740-95292784 GCA_964035755.1 Teleogryllus oceanicus
CTCTCTCTCTCTCTCTCTCTCTCTCTCTCTCTCTCTCTCTCTCTCTCTCTCTCTCTCTCTATCTATCTATCTCTCTCCATCTTCATCTCCTCTTCTTCTTCTCTTTTATATATATATATATATATATATATATATATATATACACACATACATACATACATACATACATATATACACAAAATCAAAAATAAATAAATAAATATCCTGAAATATCAAAACACGAGAAACGAGATGTGGAACCTGCTTCCAAAAAGTAGCCAACATCAGAAGAAACCCGTTCAGCAGGTTTGACAGTTCATGAGCCGACGGGCCATTAAAATGGTAGGTGAACGGGTGGGTGAGAAAATGAATGAACGACAGCCTGTGCGGTTGTACAGCATTGCCTGGCAAGCGAGGACGTGGGCGAGCAACGCTCAGAGAAGAGGGAGACAGAAGCCACCAAAGCGGACGAACATCGTCTTACGGGTGCGGTGAGCGCGCGCTCTCGTAGACATCACTACTGCTCCGCTGCCGCTTCTTCTTCCTCTCGGAACTCGACAATTCGATGCAACCAGAACCAACACCGCATCGGTCGGTGACTTCTCCCTTCGCTCTCCTACCCGTCACCGCCACCACCACCACCATTGACTTCTGCCACTGGCTGTACGGCCAACAGAGTCAACATTTCAACACCACCACCACTGGAACGGCTTAGGTGGCTCAGGGCATCAATTGATGTTACTGCAGTACCTCTGACCGAGAACTCCTAGGGTTCGTGTCCCGACGGCGGCAGGATTTTCGACACTAGCTTTTCAGCTACGTCGAATTCAGGCGCTTTCTTGGAGGAGAATTCTATCGACCGGCTGCTCTGATCGGTAGTTTCCCGTGGTTTCTCCGATCGACACCAGGCGAATGCCGGAGCAGTACCCTACCAAACGAGCCACGGATCGCGCGCGATTTTTCCTTCCTCTTCCTTGTCTGTCCTCTCCCCCTTACACACACACACTTACACTTTCATGCACTACACCACCACACATGGCGGGAGCTTAGAGCTTGTCCCGTCTGGCGCGGTGTCTCGCTTGTGGGAGATACCTGGTTGGGGAAATCTCGCAAACTGACGTGTAGATCTCGCCGTCCAGCGGAGGAAGATCACCACCACCTCCTTCAATAAATACACGCACTACACTTACGGTACTAATTATTTCAGCGTTTGTCGTGCCGAGAAACCCCAATCAATCAATCAACCCACACTACTGCCACCCCTATCGCCTGAACAAATCCGTCTCCGACCCACCCCCGCCGGTTGCAACCCTGCTTCCGTGGCCTCCGCCCACTGCTGCTGCTGCTGCTGCTGCTGCTGCTGCTGCTGGCCGAGCGCCAAGTGGGTGCTGCGCCCCGCCGCGGCTGAATCATTCACGCGAGTCGTGCTCGCAAGTTTTAAAGCCCGGCTCCCGCTCAGATAAGTAGATAATCAGCATCCACTTTCCCCTGCTTATAAATGAAACAAAGAGGCCACCGGCGCGCCGGGGCGGGCGGCGCGGGGCCAGGGCGGGCGCAGGGGCGCGTGTCCTGGGCACACCTGGCCGCTCTCACTACGCCTTCATTTCGACATCGCTTCCTGAGCCTTAGAGCTTGGGACCGGAGTGGCATGCAAATGCGTGTTCTTTGGGCTGATTGTTAGTTGCAAAATTATTACATTTTTTATGAATAAGCGCATTTACAAACATTTTTATTTTATAATTTTATATTTTGTGCTTATTTAAAGGTTCTGCGTATTTATAAACATTAGATTAAATTTTTGAAACAAGGGGAAAAAATTAACCTTCTTACTTTTTTACACTTACCACGTGTAAAATAAGTTCAAACAACTTGGGGAATAATACGAAAAAAAATAATTTGAAGCAAACTTACAAGTGCTGCTTGGTTGTTGTTCATTGGAATGTTGATATATAGTTTCCACAATCCACGTAACACCCCGTCATTGTTGGTTCTCCGATGAAGAGATAGATTTCTGTTACCTTTAAAACAGTTTCCAAGAAATGTAAACATTCCAACGGTCCACAGGTGTCTAAATAAAAAGCTAAATGAGAGGATCCTAAATTAGAATGAAAACACGTTTATTTTTGAGACGATAGAAAAGGTATTTTGTAATGCAGCCCTTGCAGAAAGCATGTTTGGTCTGAACAAGTATTATGTGAATATTAATTATATTTTATTACCAAGCTTCATAAACCCGTTAATTCATCTATTTATCAGCTTTTCAGAGAAAATTTTCGCGCAGAGTGCGTTTTGCCTTTATGCTCCTCAACCCTAAAATGATAATTTCAAACCATATCTCAGTTGTGCTATTTGCCTCCAGCATTCCACTTCATAAGTTAATATTAGGACATAAAAGGTATACTGTTGTATTATAACACCATCATACACGAGCAAACGCTGCTCACAACCTTGGCTCGCACCGTTCATTATCACGCTGTAAATTTTACTCCGCCGATACGTGCTACATTGTTTCTACAAAAGAGTAGGTAGCTGCGGCGAGAGATTTACAATTGAAGAGAGCGGATTGGAGTCGCGTTTGATTTTGTGAGGATCGCTTTATACTCGTATGACCCTGATCGCGAACAGAATAGTATTGTGGATACTACATTGCCAAATCTCTTTTTCTCCTGTTAACGAGGAAAGTTGGAAAGAATGTTTTCCAAACGTTGGCAGTTCTTATACGAAACACTTTGAACTTCATGAATAATTAGTACATTCTTATTTCATTACACAATGCGTAATTTCTGTTTTTCTTCATCCAAATAAATCCACAGATCTGAATTGCACCTGGGTTCATTTTTCTTTAGTTTTATTATTTTGCCTTAGAGTATTTCCTTTTCGCAAAACGTAGAAAAAAGTCTTCACAGACAAGCAACTACGAACCCCAAAAGAAATGAAAAATGACGTTGCACAATTTCATGTACGCTTATGCCCCGGAGTCAAATTGGCAGGCTCTGTTGTATAAGATGACCTCAACCAAGTTAAATTCCTGGAAAGATTCCGAAACAGTCCTGCATCACTGTGAATCTAGGCTGCGTCGCTAGTGATGAATACTGGCTTAAATTTTTTAAAAATCCCTCGATTTCACACAACAAAACGTTTTGCTTTTGAAATTATTTAATTCAAGAAGACAAAAAAGGTTTCTCCGAAATTCTAAAACGGTGCTTTCGAATACAGCGTTTCATCCAATATTTCAGAGTTAACATATTTGTAAATATTTTGCTCTATTACGATTGGCTACTTTCAGTTGAAAGATACTGCTTTACGATTTATCAAGAAGACAAAATGGTTTTTACTTTCAATTTTCATTTGAAATTGAACATATCAGAGGAAAATATTTCGCTAAATTCTTTAAATTATTATAATTTGATCGAGAAAAGTTGGAGTTAAAGCAATAAACTGAAATAGAATTATCTAAGCAAAATATTACAACATAACTCCATTTCTTAATGTTTCGAGGTAATGAAGACCTAACGAAACAAAAAATTGTGTTCAGGGCAAAATATTTAACCACTGTACTTTACTTTTTTGAAGGAAGTTTTTCGTTTTATTTAAAAGTATATTAAAACCGAACATTCTGAACTTGATGTTAAATTGAAAAGCTTTGACGGTAAAATTATGTATCAAATTGGTTTTAATGAAATATTAATACCGATATTGCAAAAAGTGAACTGGATCTTTTGATGCTGACATCTCTACTGCTTCGCAAACTGACAGGGCAGCCACCCTTCACCGTTCCGCTACTCATAGTCATCTCTAAATGGCAGGGCATCATTCTTATCGCGCTGACTCATTCCGAAAGTTGTTTTCTCTAAGCTTAATGCAGGTAACTGACACTTTTCTGAAACTTTTTTCCTACTGACTCATTCTCAGGCAGGACAAGTAATATACTGACGCCAGCAGTACCCAGATTCAGAACTGTAGATAATGCACTGGATGCCCTTTTAGCACAATCACTGCATTGCCCTCATTTGTATTTCAATATCGAATTGTTCGTTAGGGATACACTGGTCCATTTTGCCTATACCAAAAGTCCATTTTGGCTCTACCATTTGTATCTTTATATTGTTTCTGTTATCTTTACACTCATTTTGTTCATCCCTACAAGTGCTGAATCATCAGGGACCTTCATTCCTAAAATTTCAGCTTTATTTTTTCTGATGGCTTCCTTATCTTCATTCCCTTTCAGCTCAAGATCCGCATTTCTGTCTGTACGCACTAAACTGTCACTTTGAGGCACTAACAGCAGTCACTCGGCTCACGTGGCTGGCGGAAGAACACGTTTCACAGAGCAATGCAGCCTTCGGCAATACTCAACTCTACTGCGATTTTTACGTTGCAGCGTTTGATATTTGATCAGCTGTTAAGTTGCCGTCCAATCGAGACCTTACAGGTCACTACAGTGACGTCAGGATGGTGGTGTTCAACTTTCCGATTAGATTACACTCTAACTCATTTACTTCAAACACAGCTCTGTAAAAACCGCTGTATAGAGGTTGTCAAAGAATCGACCACAGGTCCGAACAAAGCATAGACCCAGTGATAATTAAGGCCCGGATAATTATGTACTAAAAAGAGGGAAAATATGTACATATATGTATTATAATATGTACTAAAGTAAGAAATATGTACTAAAAAAAAAATTTTAAAATAATTTTATCTTAGTGTATATTGTTCTGTTTCATTAGCAAAAATACCAAAATTAAACATTATTCTCCTCATAATCCTATTATTTACAGTGATCTCTGTAACAACAAGAACGATGCCTCTTGAACTGGTGCGTGTAGTTCCTGGTGAAGGGTATCAAGGTCAAGGGAGACCCCTGAAAGATGCGAGGTGGCTGCGCTATATCGCCTGCTAAATGTATCATTTTCACAAACCAAATCTCCTTCCTCTTCTCTGTGTTTCTCGCGCCGAAAACTAACACACCAGAAGCTATGGATTGCGTCGTATCCTCGCCCTTTTATTTGCAATACCGTCGATATTAATGGACTGACTTATTTCAACGCGACGCAATAGCGGCATTTTAGAGAGTTTTCTACAGAAAAATGTTTGACAATGCTGAATTGTTTGTCTGGAAGATTCCTCGTCAAAAATATAGGAAAAATGAATAATTAAAGAAAAAAATTGCAGTAATATGTAGAAATATGTTCTTTTGGGTAAAATATGTAAATATATGTTATTTCGGGTAAAATACGTAAATATATGTATTTTTGGCACTAACCGGTATGAAACGTGAATATATCGTTGATTCGACTTGACAGTCACGTTAGGAAAATACGAATATGTTATTACATAATTATCCGGGCGCTCGTGATAATCGTCCGCGCCAACGCGGCGGGAGGAAAATGTTGATTTCCGTGCCTGATTAAAACATCTCTTGGACCTGCTCCGGCCGTACTCGGAAGCGCGAGGCCAGCCATCGCATTCGCAGATGAGCCGCGAACTTCGCAAGAGGCAGCGCGCCGCCTCGCGCTGGCCGATCAAGACATCCAGCGCCGTCGCGGACGTAAGAGGCGGGCGAAGGAGCGATTACGAGTTTCTCTGCTAACAGCATCCGACTGCCATCGCGCGCAATCGACACGGGCGGCCGAGGCCCGATCGCGCTTCCCGCCCCGCCCCCCCACCCCTTCGGAGGAGAAAGGCCGCCCCGCCCGCCCACCCGCCACGACTCCCGGCGCATCCTCTTCGACAGGATACCTGCCAATCAAGCGCGGCAGACGGCCTCCACGCAGTGGGCGCATACACTACACTGCCAGAAATTACATTAAATTTAATGTAGATTTCATGTACGACTGTACATCGATTTTAATGTACCTTGTACATTAAAGGGAGATTAATGTACCTGTACGTTAAATTTAATGCGTAAATTAAAAACAATGTAGATTTCATGTACGACTGTACATTGATTTGAATGTACCTTGTACATTAAAGGGAGATTAATGTACCTGTACGTTAAATTTAATGCGTAAATTAAAAACAATGTAGATTTCATGTACGACTGTTGACTTAACTTACTTGCCTGCATTAAATTTAATTGTTCACGTACATTAAATTTAATGTGCATATGTATTAAAGTTACTGTACGTGTACATTAAATTTAATTTACGTACATGATAATTACTTTCATATACTTACATTAAAGTAGCAGAAATTTCTGAGAGTGTACTGCTCCCCGAAAAGAAGAGGTCACAGCACCAGTAGCGGCGAGGCAATGCATTGCGTGCCAACACATAATGGGAAAATCAGAAGAGAAATTTCGGTCCCCCAAAAAACAAAATCTCTATCTTCATAACTGTAGTTGTAAGAAGACACCGCAAAAATGTTGAACTTTTGCAATTTTATGAAAAATCAGAGTTTTCAACAAACATGAGACCTGCACAATTGCTTCGAACGTCCTTCATACTACGCAACAACAAATTTTAATTTAAAAAAATGGAACAACTTTTTTGAAAATTTGGAAAATGTCCCAGGAGCTTCCTGTAAAGTGCCCGCCAAAAATAAAATATCAGTTTCAAATTCAAGGGGCCGCGACATCAGTCAGATCGATTGGGGAATATCAATTTGGGAAAAAATCCGCTGAACGGTTTAGCCGCTAGCGTTGTTCACAGACGGACAGACAGAAGTTTAGCCATCATTCGATTTTGGGGTATTAAGGACCCACAAATCATGGATACTGGCTACACATATTGGAGGATTTCTTTTCTAAATTTAGTAACTGAATTTATCAACTTTTTCGTTATCAGGGCCCTGTAATAAGAGTTTTCCCTTTGGGAAAATTTCCTATTTTCGCGCACATTCATAAGGGGCTGACTGACAAGCATAACCTTCTCTCTGCGTAAGCGGAGCGAAAGTGAAACATGTCACGAGCGTTTGCCCGGCGAGACGCGCGCCTTCGCCCACAGCAACGAGCGGCGCGGCGCGGCGGATCCCGCCCGCCAGCGCCAATGACTGACAAGATACCGGGGCTAATGGGGCACTTCCCCGGCAGCCCTCAGGAAGCGCCAATTTCGCGCGGGGAGGGGGCTGCGGCGGCGGCCACGGCGCTGGCTGCGGCGGCGGCATTTTTTTCTTCTATCTTGTTTCACACAATTAAGCTATAATGCATAAATACAATTTTTGAAAAGAAATATAGTAAGGCGTATAATAATGTTTGCAATATTTTTGATTCACAAACTGGAAAACACGGATATCCAAGATGGTCCCTTCAGAAACAAATTATAACTGAAAGAAAAGAAAAAGGGGAGGTGTCACTTTGGTAATTAAGGAGGATGTAGAAGGAATTAAGAATATCTAGATTTAATATGCGGAAATGATTTACCGATTTAACAAGAGGGTGGGAATGAGTGGTCGGACAAGATAAAAAAAAAAAAATAAAACGAGATAAAAGTCTAATAGTCAAATTTTTCATAGGTTCCATTACTAATTCTTTTAATTGTAACAGTTTTCTCCCTCTCTCTCTCCATCCCTCTCTTTCTCTCTCACCATCCCTCACTCTGCCTTTCTCTATCCCTCTGTTCATCTCTCTCCCCCTCCCTCTTCATCTCTCTCTCCCTCCCTCTCTTTTGAAACAAACAAAAAAAATAGTCCTTAAAACAAATTCTTTTAAAAATTGCTCATTTCTTATTAACTATGTTTCCATGCACGGGAGGCAATGGCTCTTGCGGTGGCGGTGGTCAGGGCTGTGACGGTAACGGCAGTGGCGGTGGAGGCGTGCAGAATTCCCGGCGAGAGAAAGGCGCGTGTGGCTGCAAAAGGAGACTCCTCGCCTACGCCGCGTGCCCGTGCACTTCGTGCTTCCCGCCGCGTGCGCGTGCGCGTGCGCTGTCGCCCGCCCCACTCCCAACCCGCGGCCCCGGGAGAGAACCACAGGGGCTCTTGGCCCACTCAAGAAATTGGTCGCGTAAGTTAGCTTCTTTTCATCCTCTCTCCCTCCCTCTCCCCTTTGTAAACAAAAAATATGACACTAAAAATGATTGCCAACGTTCCGTTTCGATACCTTCCCTTCCCCACCTCCCGCATTGAATAAAAGTAGATCCGTTAAAAACTGAAATTTCATTGAATGCAATTGGGATTTGAAAAATCAATGAAAATTAATTAAAAAGTGAAAAAACACTCTAATAAAGATTTTTCAAATTTAAACAAATGACATTGTGTTTATTGTGTGAAGTTCGTACAATAATATACATCATTCATACTTCAACAATCTTCATCTCACCTTCCCAATTTTCGTAAACAAATATGAGTACCTTTTTCCTTCTAAAATGGAACACATTTCTTTAATATCACCTAGGGTCTTCCCTTAATGTCGACATTTTATTTTATTTTATTGTTGTCAAACCAAACAGTATTTTCTGTTAACGATTTGGTTAATATGAGAACATAATTGTGCTTGCTTTCAGATTTCATTGATTTTGTAATTAATAACGTTTCTAAATAGTAGGAACTTCCAAGAATTGAATTTAGCAGATAATTTTTTTACACAACTCAATATCTATATCTAAATCTGTATGCAAAAATGAGAATGTTAACGCTGAAGAAATCGCAATAGTAAATCTTTTTGTCTTCTCGCATAATACTCCTTACATGGTGTAGAGAAAGTATTGTAATGCTGCAAAAAAACAGCGATTTTTCGACAGAAAAAGCCTATGTAAAGGCCCTCCTCCCCTCCTCCCAAAGGATAAATCTTCCGTCCCTCTGTGCAACACTAGAGCACGTTACGCTTTTCCCTACTCAATATGGCTCTGCTAATTTGAAACGAAAATTTAGATTTTTTATATATCTGATTTAAAATTGAGATAAAACGTGTGGCATTTAAAACGTGTATCCATGTGAATGAAGACAGTTCGAAGCACGTTTGACTTTAAAACCTGGATTAAGTTAAGTAAGAAAAGAATTAAGAAACTAACTGAAGTGTCTGATTGCATGATCGCCCCAGGCGAAACTATTATCAAGGAAGCAACGAATTCTCCAACTTGTACGGAAAATAATTTTCCTAAATTTTGTTATTACATAATGAATAATTAGTACAATAACCTGTTGAATCAAATAAAATGTACGCGTAATAACAGATTTTGTTGTATAATCTGTTTCTATTCTAAAACATTCTAAAGCCTCCACCTTAATGTGCTAAAGAGGATCACATGCCCCTACGTCAAACCAAGCTGAATCAATCTTTTAAAGAAATTTTCCTTTATAAAATTAATATTTTCCTTGTTAAATTGAATTCATCGCTAATTATACTTTAAAATAATGAGCAAGCCAATATTCAAGGAGCCTGACAGGCGATTAATGAAAATAATGATGAACACTTGTTTAAGTTAATTTATTTGACACATTTTGTCACTTCGTGGTTGAATAAAAATATTTTCAACCATCTCAACCAGTTCAACATGTTACTTCGTACTTGAAAATTAAATCCAATTAAAAGCAACATATATCTTAAAAAATTGATCGTAGGGTTTATTCAGTACCAATGAATTCATAAGGATGCTCATTGTAATTCACACAAATGTTGAGCAAGCAGTACGCCAAAATAATACTGTTTTGGGACAGTAAAAAAGCTCATTCAAAATCACCGGAAATAATGTATTCCCGAAAAAAATATTGTTTATTTTTTACTTATACGTTTGAAGTGTACTGTAGAATATTTTTAAGGTTGTACTGCAAATGTACGAGAATTAAAGAGAATTTACTGTTGCAGAGAATATAATCAAAACTGTGAGACTTTTACTCAAAATACAATTTTTTTTCCGTCGGCTCAACGACTACAATACTATCCTCTGATGTTCAATGAAGTTAAATAAATCCGGAAAGTACAAATGTGTTTGCATCATAACTTCATATTCGGTTTCTTTGATCATCTCGTGGCATACAGAGTAGTTCGTAGGAAACCGCGGAGCAGCACTGTGCAATCGAATCGATTGTAAATCTTACTATACTAATCTTAGATATTAAAATATAGCTTATTAATGACAGATTTGATGTAGCATTGATATCCCGCAATCAATTATTTTTTGTTCTCGAATAAAAACGATTGTAGCCGCTAAGCTTCAAATCGTATTAATATTAGAAATAAAAATATCTCAAAATGAAATGAAAATAATGTTTTTGATTACGAGGTGAAGTCGTGAAATTTAAAATATTGTTAAGTCGTGAAAATGAAAAGAGATGTTCCTAACAGAGAACAAAGAAACAACGTAAACGAAACAAAGATAAATGAATTATTGCTGACAACGATAACTGGTTATTGCTCACCTTAGAAAAAGCCAAAACGTAGTTTGGTGAGCATTTTACGAGTCAAAAGCGAGTGGTAAATGTTGCCACAAAACAGATTAGAAAAGTTCAATACAAATTATAAGCCAACATTATATAAAGTCCCCATTATTTTAATCTCCCCCTCCCCAGTAAATGCAGTAATGTTAATTGTTATAGAACAACTTACCCAAGCTGCAACATCACCAGGCACTAAAGAATCACTGGATTCAAAACTATCCTTCGAGTAGATAAAACCTAATTCACACTACAATCCTGAAAAATATAAAAAAAGGGTGCAAGTGCCTATTCAACTACAGAATGTATCTAGATCTGAACTACTTTTCCTAATCACATTATTATGAACTAGTATAGATGAAGTCAGTGCAATGAAATCAAACAATGAAGTTAAATACGAGCAAAGATGATCAGCCTAAGAAAATGTATTCATATGCTCTTATTTTTAAGCACTGTAAATATACTTTCAACATTAATTTAATATATTATTTTTCTTCTCTATACCTTTGTTTAGTGACAAGTAAAGGAAAAGGAATATGGTTTGCCAATATCCTATCTGCAAACCATACATAAAGGATTAAGGAAGTAAAAAAAATTTTTTCTGTCGAAAGATGTTTACAAATTTGCCACACTGCTAAGGCAGAGATAATAAATATTCTTGTTGAAAAACTATAAATACAAAGTATATTTTTTGAGTTATTACAATGATGTTCTCTGGTATGCATTTACATAATATATTATCTTCACAGCTCTTTCACTGCCAATTGGATCATTAACAATATTGAGATTGTTCATATTTAAAAAGAATTTCTAATACTTTCTCTCTTCAGACTAAAGAGATTCCCAGAAATGTACATGATAAACCAATTAGTAAAAGAGCTGGAAGATGAATTAACATATTAACACAAGAGTGTGGAATATTATCACAGTTATCCTTATTTATGGTTGACGTCACTATCTTAATTCAACGGGCATTTTATTATTGCCTCAAGAGATGCCACCTCGTGGATGTCTTTGGAAATAATAAACATTTCTGAACTTTGAGAATACGCAATACTTTAATTTCAATTGCCGCCTCCAAAAAAAAAAAGCCATTTCGTTGTACTCGCATGGTTAGACGGCGAGAAAACCGGAAGTGGAAAACCATCAAGAATCCGGGTGCCCATCACTTCCGGTCGTGATAAAAATCAGGTGGCATCTACCTGCAGACCCAAGGCGGGCACATTGCTCATCCTTGAAATCTGCCCGCCTTGAAAACCCGTTCCATACCCGCCATACCGCTGCACAGAAGCTATTGGCCACAAGAGCATGATGGAAACACATCAACATAGTGTGTTTTAATCAATTGGTAACATAACTGACAATGACTGTTTGAGTAACAACAGTTTAAATAAACTTTGAAGTAAACTATACACATTTGAAAAAACTGAATCAACAGTAACTAAACATTGTTCTATGGTAATAAACATTTGACAAGTACTGAAAATTAAACATGTGATCACTATAAGAACTGTTAATTTCTTGATACTGATAATCTCAGTACTAATGAAGTAGATAAAGTAGTAACTGGTAAATAACATAAAAACACTTTATATGAGACAATCAAACTCTTACAGGGATAAAAGATTTTTTTTACCTATTGCACTAGGCAACTCAGAAGCTCTCACCAATGAGTCTACAGCCAGAGAACAGAAATAAATAGAAAGAAAATTTAAGAAGCATCAGATAGTATTAATTTTTAACGATTTTTAAGGCGAATTTTTATATTTCAGTAACAAAAAATTATTTTAAGTGTCATTATTGAAAAAAATACTATTATTTCTAAGAAGCTATGTGCAAAATATGAGAAACGTTTTTTCAGTATCAAAATACACTGATAAAAACTTACATATAAAATGACTCAATCGCCATTCTATGTCACAACTTTTCAGAATAAATATGTCAATCTTAGCACTCAACAACTTAAGTAATAACATACGAATGTTAAAAATTTTGAAAAAGGATAAAGCTTCGTACCAAATTCTTAAAAAACATGAAAAATCACTTGACTGAAGTGCGGCAGCACACACTTTCATGTGAACAACACAGTTATTTATCGTAAATATATATTACAATATATTTGCATATCTTAATACAATGTGCTCTATATATAATATTTTACAATAAATTCTGACATACAAATATTTATATCAATTTTATATATATTAGAAATATACATTACTATTTTAAAATCACAACACTTGGAACGGAATAGTTATTGATACAGAGCGTCCTCCGGATTCATCCCCCGCGCGCCGCGCCCTGGTGATCCGCCCGTTCGCGCGCGGTCACGTGCAAACACAAACTTGATGCACACACGCACACACACGCGCGTATGCACGCGCGCGCACACCGGCAGCAGCCACCAGTCCGTCATCCGGGCACGAAACAACAGAACGGGAGCCAAGCGGAGAGCGAGAAAACAAGAGAGGCAGGAAAACAAGAGCCCGGCGGGGCGGGAGAGCCTTCGGTCCGCGCGCGCGCGTCTGTCACTTCCGGGATGCCAGCGGCAGGCGCGCGGGCGGGCGGGAGCGCGTGCGGCACGGAGGCCTGCCCGCCCGCGCCGCGGCGGCAACAGGTAGCAGCCCCACCCGCGCGGCGCACTTGCGCCCATGCAGTCCTTTTAACCAACCCGACAATTCGCCTCTAGTGTTGCATTGTTTGCTTGCTTTGTTTTTCTCTCGAAAAGTTCAACTAAGGTTCATGAAATAGTCCTTTACACGTAAATATATATAAAAAAAAAAAAAATTTAAAAACAACATGAAAGCAAAAAGAGTTCGGGGAGGCAGAGAAGTCGAGGCTTTTGCGAGACTTTGCGGCGCACTCTGCGCCGGAGGAAGCTCGCGAACGCGGGCGAGGGGGCGGGGCTGCTGCGTCGGAGATGCTTGCGCGCACGGCGGCTCTTACTGGCGGATGCGGAGACGGAGTCGGCGGCGGCAGCGGGGCAGGCTGCGACCGCGGGGCGCGGCCGTGGCAGCAGCGGCAGCGCGACGGCGTGGGCGGCGCGCGGGCAGGCGGGCGAGCGGATCGCCCGCCCGCCCCCGCGCGCGCTGGCAGCCGTCACCGGGTCACCGCGGAGGCACCGGAGGCTGGTGCTGCGGCTGGTGTTGCTGCTGCTGCTGCCACCCCCACTCGCATCACAGCCCCTGGTGCTGCTGGTGCTGGTAGGCTTCGAGGTGCTTGTTGATCTCGCGGTGCAGGTGCTCGGGGACCACGCCCACGTTGGCGAAGAGGTTGCGCAGCACGTTCAGCTCCTCGTTGAGCAGCTCGATGCGCTTCTGCAGGCGCTCGTTCTCCTTCATGAGCAGCTTCACCTTCTCCTCCGTCTCCTTGGAGCGCAGCTTCGCCTTCTCGCGCGACTTGCGCACGGCGATGTTGTTGCGCTCGCGCCGCCGCCGGTACTCGTCGCTCGCCTTGTCGATGGTCTTGGAGCTCTTGCGCGAGTGGTGGTGGTGATGGTGGTGGTGCAGGGCCGAGGGCGCCCCCGCGCCCGTCGCGCCCTTGCCGCCCACGCCGCCCAGCCCCTTGCCCACGCAGCGGCGCGGGCCCGCCGTGCGCCGCCTGCGGCCGCCGCCGCCGCCGCGGCCCGCCGCCGCGGGCACCGCCGACGTCGTCAGCGTGGTGAAGGTGGGGCCCGCGCCATTGCTGGCGAAGCTGTTGCCCGCCGGGGGCGAGTACGAGTTGGAGTAGGGCACGGGGACCGCCACGGCGCCGCTGCCTCCGCCGCCGCCGCCCGCCACGCCCGGCGGCAGCTGCTGGTGGCACGCGGTGCGGAAGTCCGTGGGGTCGAGGGGCTCCTCCTTGATGGCGATGCTGCCCGCGGCTGAGCGCTCGAGTGCTCGCTGCTCTGCTGCTGGAGGAGGTGTTGGCGTTGCCGTTGGTGTTGTAGTTGGCGCCGCTGTGGACGGGCTGGGGCATATACGCTAGCGTGGTGCGAGGGTAGGCGGCGCCGAGCAACGCCGCGGGCCCGCCGCGCACGCCGTGGCCCAGGGGCCCCGCGTGGTGCCCGCTCGCCTTCGGGTTGGCGCCGTTCAAGATGTCCGTAAACAGACCCTCGTTGAACTGCGTGTCGTCGATGAGGTTTTGCAGGTCTAACGAGATTTCGGGCGTGTTGAGGTCGGCCAGCTCGGCCGGGTGATCGCCCGGGTGGTACTGGTGATGCTTGGCGAGCAGATTCGCGGCCTTCGTGTTGTTGTTGATTGCCGTCAGGCTGTTGTTGTTGTTGCTAGCGTTCGTGTTTCCGTTCACCAGCTTCTTCACGCCGATGTCCGCAGGCGCGATCGCGGGGTGGGTGTTGTTGTCATACATTTGCGGCGAATCCATTGTATTGTAACCAACATAACATACTTGAGGCGACAGATATGGAGACCTGGCACTTTCGGAATCACTGGCACAAACACCTAAGTCCTCTTCCAACAAATATTCGTTTAAAGCGGCCGTCGTGAAGTCTTTGGCGACGTGACGAGACGTGCCGCCCACCGCACTAGACGAAAACGAGCGACAGACTGCGTCGGACGTGACGCACCGCCGTCCCTTTCCCGTTACGCCCACTCGGCTACGCAAACTTTGCACACGCACTACTGCGAGGGCACTCGGCGCTGCTACGCACAGTTCCCTGGCAGCTTCGACCTGCACTCTCCCGCACTTCTACGTCGAATGACAAGCTGATGCAAGATTCCCGAAGGAAAACTCGTGTTCCTACTAACGTAGTGCGCGAGCCGGGCCAGAACGCGCTCGGTTCTGCGCAGGCGGGGAGGGAGAGAGCGCGCGCGCAGCGCCGTCGCCCCCACCACTCCGCCTGCCCCCACCACGCGCCCGCGCCGATGTTTTTTCCGCCCGCATCACCGCTGATTTTCAAATTTCTGTATGCGGCGGGACACTAACATTCAAAATGCGTACTTCGTGGTAACAGGCATGAAATACGTTGTTGCGACTCTTACGAATTGTTCGTTTTTCCGCTCATTACAAGTTCACTCGGGTCACCCCACTACAGTGTAGATACATCCACCGACGTCATTGTGACGTAGCGACCTATGTGACGTGTTCAGCGAATTTTACTGATTCATAATAAGCTACTGGAATATTCCTGCTCGGCCCCTCGAGTCGAGCGCGGCTCCAAGCGGCGATGCCGCGCCATCTGTTAACGGAAAGGAGAAGTAAAGTAGAAAATGTGTCAAGGACGAGCGATGGCTAGCCGAGCAAAAGAAAAGTTACTTTCGCTTCGCTGCGAGCTGTTCCTTGCGCTGGGGGCGAGCTGAAGGGGGCAAAACGCTGGCCTGCAGCTCATAAAACGGCATTACACTGCTGTGCCGTAAACCTTTGTTTACTTCGCGGACTGAAAAATATTATTCCCAAAATGTAACTATTTTCGCGTCAAAATCTAATTTCGCTACACTATTTTCCATTTTCCTAGTAGAGAAAATGATAACACTGATTTTTTTTTTTCATTAAGTAAATAAATGTAGACAACTGTGAGTTCAGATTTATCACAGATTTACAGATCAAACTAGAAGTAAAAAAAAGAAATATTTTAAAAAGAAATGAAGTAAAACTGTCAATTATGTAAATCTAAGAATATAAAATGCAATAAAAAACGGGATATCGTGAAGAAATAAAGGTAAGTTGCAAACTAAAAGTTATATTAAATTGAAGATAAGGTCGTACATTACTGGAATTAAATATTTCCTTCAATATTTGTATATAACGTTGTGGTTGAAGTGTAGAGTAGTTTGTAAGGGTATGGATAACAACATGGCCCGAGGAATATAAACGTAGCTTGAAATGTTGTTGTTTCATGTGCAGGTATACACAGGTTCTTACTTTCTCGCTACGGAGTATGTAATGTTGCTGTTATGTAATGCTGCGTGGAAAAACTGCGAATTCTCGACAGAAAACTTTTATTACAGGGCCCTGGTAACACAAAAGTGGATAAATCCAGTTGCTAAATTTAGGAGAGAAATTCTTCTAGCACGTGGTGTAGCCAGAATTCATGTTTTGTGGGTCCTTCATACCGAAAAATCAAATGCCGGTAAAACTTCTGTCTGTTCGTCTGTGAACAACGCTAGCGGTTAAACCGTTCAGCCGATTTTTTTCCAAAATTGATATTCCCCAATCGATCTGACTGGTGTCGCGGCACCTTGAATTTGAAACATATTTTAATAGGATAGAGTGAAGGACGTTTAAGAGAACACCACTAGTTCAGCACCACTGGTTTTAAAAGTTTTGTTTTCAATTTATCAACGACAGAGAACATAAGATCATCCAACATTTCATTGCAATAAAATAACATCATTTACCTATGAGTACGCACGGGGAGGGGGCAGGGGCCCCCGTGGACATTTTGAAACGGGGTCCCATAGCCTTGCGTAACAAAACATGTCATTTCCATAAATGATTGACCAAATAGTAAATAAATATATTTTATCGGTCACATGCGCCTTTAACCTCTGTTAACATGCAACCCTGCAGGTTTGTTAAGAGCACTTGAACCTACCTGTATGTTAAGAAATTAAACACCCTTAGCAACGTAAACAACCATCGATTCATCGCAAGTCAAGTGTTTGTTAAGAAAAAAACATGGCGATATACAAAACGAATCAGATTCAAACAATTCAAAAGTAATTCACATTGGTTTGGGGTATAATTATTTTTAATTGTAATAATATTAATAGTAAAATTAGAAAAATGTATATTAGGTAAATTAACCTCATTTTTCTCGCATTCCACCAAATGAAACTCCGCTCAGGTTAATCATAATTACTGACGATGTGAAGGTGTCGCCACTGGAAGTCAACGCGCCAATTTCTTACTCGAACGTGTTTTCTAGGCTCATGAGAATTATTTACATCCATCTTTCTCGAACCACGGTATACGATTATTGCTTATAGATATATCGCAAGGCACACCCCCAATATCATACCAACATGCCGCAGCAACAGAATTCTTATGTTTACTATCGCAGTAATGACGTAAATTTTCGCATAATTCGTGAGGTTTTATGGTGATCGATAAAATGCTGGATATACTACGAAATGCTACAGTGTTATTACTGCCTCGTCCAAATTAAAAATCTTGACTCCGCTACGCTCCGCCTCGAATTTTAACTTTTGGTCTCGGCAGTAACAACACTCGAACATTACTAGGTATGTTAATCGCTATAAAAAATCCATAAATATGTTCAATCCCTAATTTCCCGTTTTTAACCAGACAATTTGATAAATTGTTATTCGACATTTGGTGAAGAGACTCTTCAAGCCACTGTTGGAGTAATCATGGCAGTAATAATGGAAATCGTGTAATTGTTTTAAGTTACAATCAATTGTATTTATTAACTTTAACATTATAGCTACAATTTCACTATCCGAGTAATGTTTTTTAAAATATTTTTCCAGTAAAATATGTCATGAAAATAAAAAAGTTCAAGGAAAAAGTTGCCCGGAAATTTTCAAGGAAAGGGTTGCTCCTCTTTTGTTTAGGTTGAGTACGCCTATGATCATTTACGCAGGAAAAAAATCATCTTTAGAATCTTCTTTCTTCTGTGTATAATTTCGTCCATAATTATACGGTGATACATAAAAGATGAATAAGTCATATAAAACAATTTTTTAAGAGTAGCAAATAATTATTTATTTTCTTCATTACAAGGCAATTCTGATTTGAAATGAGTAGTAGCCAACTAATATGATTCACGCACGTAGGCTGCAAGAGTCATTGCGAATCAGAAATACCTTGTAATCATGGAAATAAACACATTAATTGCTGCTCCTAAAAATTGGGTTTTATGACTCGCTTATCTTTTACGTGTCATCCTAGAATTGAGAAGTTCGTTCTACATGTTCAACACATCTATGACGACTACGCAGTTTCGCCAACAGTTTAAAGCTCGCGGTGGATCAAAAGAACTTCATTTCGACTCGCAGTGATTCATCGATAGCGTTCGATATAAAAGTAAAGATCGGGAAATTTATGTTCTTTCGCTAGATAACTTTTTTACTGTGCTGTTGGTAATATTTGACATATGGCGGAGTAATAAACAAAAACTTACTAGTACGCGGATGATGTTGGACACGTAACCTGTTTACTTTGAAGTTTATATTATGAAGAAATCCTTTCGTTGATCCACAATATAAATAACTCAGATAATCATGCCCCCGAAATTTAAAAGAACGTTCTCGCTAGAAGAAGCTACGAGTTCAAACAGAGAAGAAACGGTATGTAATCAGGAAGAAAGCAAACCCTTAGTTTTATAAATTACCAAACTTAATTTGGATCAAAGTACTCAAAAGAAACGCTTATTGCAGTTAACATATACAACAAATTGTAATTAACGTTTTCAGGCAGTTCTTTTGGAACATAAAAGTGGCAGTGAAGATGAAGATTACTTTTTGAAGTGAGTATTGGGCACTGGAGGTTTTTTATTAAACCTCAAACATTTCGTTTCTAATTGTAGTATTAATCCCAAATGTTATAATTTTTTATATTGCAGTGGACCTACTGGCAAAACCACTTTCGGCAATCAAGATGATGAGAGAGTGCGACAGTGAGTAAATCTCTTAGTTAATACAAAGTTCATGCTCCATACATTTCATAAATCAGCTATTTCACCAGTGCCTGACTTTGATTTGTGTGTGCCCTAGGCTGTCAAATTTTTTAGCGCCCTTCTAACTTGCTTTTCTTAAACATTAAAGCTATTTATAATATTTTGAATAAAAAATTGTTGTACGATATTTGTAACCAACGCAAATAGTGTGTAGGTATAAATAATTTATTATACGTATACATACACATAATTTTCACTCAATATTGATTTAATGAATACAATAATTTTGTATTCATTTTATTTGTACATATCAATGTATATATTTGTTTAATTAACAGTTTCTTGTGTTACAAATATGAAATATATTTCTATAAAAACCATTCAAAAGTTCGCCTTATGAAATTTTGCATCCACTGAAATTCGCTGACCCCCAAAAATTGCATGCCCCAGGCTGCAGCCTACTCAGCCTGTTCAGTAATCTAGCACTGTACTTTACAAATGAATGAGAATTCTTATCTGGATTGTTGTCACTAAAGTCTTAAATAATTTTTGTGAATTGATTTAAATGTAATATTAATTGTTCTCATATGCTGTTATAATGCATTTAAATATACAAATATTTTCTGTAATTCTTAATATTAAATTAATAATGTTTGTACAGATGCATTTGTATGCTTGTATATTGTTGTAAATTTTTATTACAATATTGTATGACATTGATCCTTCTCAAAAAGCTTCATAAAGTATAAAATGTGAAGGAAAATGTGCAAATATAATGAAATGACTGACATCAAAGTTAATAGGTACTTAATTGTATCTCTGGAAATTATGTTTGTCTATTGGGTGATTAAATAAATTTAAAAGTTTTAATCTTTCCTCAGGGTACAAGCACAAATTGCAGAAGTTACAGGAGTTATGCGAGATAATGTTGGCAAAATTATGGAACGCGGAGACCAGTTGGAAAACTTGCAAGTTGCGTCAGATAGACTTAGTGCTGCAAGTTATGATTTTCAGTCTGCTTCGACTCGCATAAAGCGTCGTGCATGGGCACAACACATGAAAATACGAGCAATTATTGTTGCATTAAGTGTACTGGTCATTGTTGGCATTTTAGGTAACTTTTTTACTTCTTAAATTGCAATTGCCTTCTCTATAATAATATTACAAATTGTACAGTTCTTGTTCTCTCAGAATTATTTGCCTTTGTGAGTTTTTTTTTAAAATGCATACATAGTTGATATTGTTGTATTCATTCAAAATAATGTTCGCCAGTTAGCAACACACATACACAAAAAAAAGTGACATTTAACTGGAAATAAAGGTACAGTTTTGGAGTATAAAAGTACTTGCTGCTAACCAAATTTTGTAATTTTAAAAGAAGCTACATTGAATATTTTTTTCGAAGAGCACTTAATGATATTATAAATTATGAATGTCAATAACATTCAAAAGAGAAAATGTCTTAATTCTGTAATAAATTTCTGGAGAACCTTAAATATAATGAGTTCTCAAATTGCTTATGATTACTTGTCTTGATGTCAAATCCAGACTGTCTTTGTCAAATCCAGACATTTTTCCCCACTAAAAATGCCAAATATAAGGGAAATAAATATAAAATAATAATAAAGGAAATAAATACTACATTTTTTTTTAAACCAACATTGGCCGAAATCTTATGAGGAAATAATGAAGAGAGAACTTGAAGAATGTGTATTCCTCATAAAGTGACTAATTTTTTGCAGTATTGTAAAGAACATCCTGTTCATAAACTAAGAAACAAATGTTCCCTAATACAAATTCACCTTAGTGCAACATTATACTGCACTTAACAATTTCCAAAAATATTAAAAGGGAGAACTAAATAATGAGTCTATTTCCTGTGTGATTCCAGACCTTCCTAAACACCTGCAAGCATATGGTACTATTCATTGCTTTGCAACAGCCTTTATTATTCCTGTCTTCCTTACATTCCTGAAATAATGAAACCTTGTGTGTTGATAATTCTCTTCCTAATCAAGATAAGTGAATTGTATATTGACTCGTGTAAGAAATTTTAAAAAGGGTTTTTTCTGTGACATGTTTTAAAACAACATTTTTTAAATTTACTTTGTTGCAGTTCCCATTATCGTTCACTACTCATCGTGATGGATTCATTCCCACTGGCTTCATTTTAGCTTCAAGGCTGTATCTGTGCCCTTGCACTTATGTTGTCTGTGTGACTTAAGATCTGTGATATGTCAGCTTGAGAGAAGTTGGCAAAAGTTGTTTCTTTCTGTGTAGAAACTGTGAACTTGTCATAATTATTTTTATTTCATGTCCATCTGTGACACTCGGTTAATTCATAGTTGATATTTGTTTTAAGATATCTAAAAACAGATGTGCCTAAAAACTGTTGCTTTATTTGTTATTTATTGATTAATGAAGTTAAATACAGATTTTTCCACATGCATTTTTTAAATTATTGAATTTGTATATTTGAGTTTGAAAGTGTAGTTATGCAGTTTGGTATTGATTTTGTTGACTTTTAGAAATTAGTTTTTTTACAAGCTTAAAGAAAAGAATGTAAACTATAAATAAAAAAGTTCATAAATATAATTGTATTGCTGTTTATCTTTTTTCTCTCCTCCTAAGAGTCCTGTGCATGTACAAAAAATTTTGCAAATATTTCTCCAGTTATTAATGCAGAAGTACTATACTCCAACTTATTTCTTTATTTTAAAGATTCGTAATTTCATATTGCATGAATCTCAAAATGAGAGTTGTCATTACGTTTTATACATTGTGATTTTACTTCTCAGATGTGTGAATGTTCAAGATCCATTGTAAACGAACTGAATTATTTTATTATTTTAACTCGGGAATTTAGAGAATTAATTTGAGCTTGAGAGAATGAAAAAGAGAACCCATATTCTTTTCATAATCACACCACAGTAAAATAAAAACAATGCACATGAGGTTGAATCCAATTAAATACCTTTCTAATGAACACTAACTTAATACCACCCATATAAACCCTCTTGGAAATTCAGACCTTAATTTCAGATAATCTAGAAACATCCTCTGTCTTTCAACAATTAACTGAAACTGAAAGTTCATTCATCCCTTAACTTCCACTTCTCCTCTGCCTGCTCACAATTACTTCTTTGCATTTGCAACATTATGACAACTGCAGATCTTTAATTTCATCCTGTATATACCTGCAATATTTTAAAATTTCAAAAGAAAAATAATTGATGTCCATTTTTATGTGAAATTTAGTAGTTGACATGATCATTAAGATGGATTGAATAAGTTCTAGTAACAAAAACTTTCTCCCAAAGAAAATTGCTAATTTTTTCAATTATAAATCTTTCATTTAATTTTTAAGGCATTACAACTGCTACTGCTCTGCTATTTATAATTTTATCTCTTAGAAACTTTAAGCCAGTTTCACACACACACACACATATATATTTACTTATATCAGAAAATTGAAGTATCAATAGTGACAATAGTTTCATAAAAATATTATCAGCTTTTTGGGTTGATCTATTAGGAACTTCTTTGGCTGTTTTTTCTTTGATTAATAGTAAAGTACATAACTTATTACAACTCACTTCCACATCACTATTCATAAAAATAGTTATTTACAAAAAACGTATTATCATAAAATATTGTTGTGATTAATCTAGGTTTTATCCAATTCATAAAACATTTCAAAGAACTATAATTTTGATTTAAATTTTCCTATTCATCCTGAAATATGTAACAGACTGAGCCCAATACAATGGAATGGAATCATGGAATAGAAAACTTTTGTGAAATTTTAACATCTTAAATTTTTTATTCTAATTATTGATTCAATACCACATTAATTCTTATTATTTTTTTCTTAGTTTTACATTAGATAATCAAAGTGGATAAACTAGTTTTAAACTTACTAAAATGAAATAAAAAGAAATCACATGCATTTTTGTTCACTTTCACATGAAATGTGATGTGTTAAATATGTTTACACAGCATTCTTCTTCTGTATTTTCCAGTTAAAAAAAATTAATTTAATTTTCCTTCTTTATATTATAACAATTTTAATACACGATCTTTCCTTCCAGTGCTCAATTGTTATGAACACTCAGAGATTAAATGACTAAGTATGCCAATCATGTTAAGTCAAAAATTACATATTACAGAACTAAAGAAACAGCAATTTTAGAAATATCTCAATAGCTTTACAATTATTATTTGGTCAAGAATGATCTAAACATTCATTTTTATACATATCCTAATGTCATTATGATATTATTAAAGTGTATCATCAACATAAGAGAGGTGTGCAAAAGCACTAAGTTTATGCAACTAGGATCTGGCAATTATTAGGCAACTTACACAAACACAATTTCAATTTTAGTTGCTAATATTCCTAATGTTTACTAATAAATGTTTGACCTATGTAATCACAAAACTACGACAAGTAATTGAGAGGCACGGTAAACTCTCATTCTTTCTTCTTTCAATAACTGCTAAGAAGGGTCTTCACTCCGCGTCTCAATTGCACAAAATAAAAATATGTAAGTTACTTCTAAGAAGACAGAAAAAAAATAGTGAATGATACTTTACCTTCTTAAGTTATAGTTGTTGATGTACCATATTTAATAAGTGATCGGCTGCTAGAAGCACAAACCATAAGCATAATCACTCTCTCGATAGAATTTTCATGAACCACACCGTGCATGCGACACAGATTCCACTAATGATTTGAGACGTGTTGAATGTTCAGCTCGTAACCGGCTCGTATACACCGGTGCTTCTCAACCTATGGTCCGTGACGATAAAATTTACAAAACAAGTTATATTTTTACAGATCTGCTTGTCATTCGATATTATTTTCAAAGTTCATAGTCTATAAGTTTATTTGTTTATAGTCTCATACATGACCGCCACACTATCGAAAACTTTGACAAACCGAAGAAGTAATGCCTTGACACCTCTAATTTATTACAAATTGTCAAAAAATCACACACAACTGTAACTGAAAATTGTAAAATGAAATACCATTTCCATGGGACCATGCTTTATTTAACCCTTGTAGTGACATTCGGATTTATACATTCATGGACCTAGCCAGTATTTTGGGTTCATGGCGCCAAATTTTAAGCGGGCGCAAAGAGCATCGTAAGAAATTCTTGCTCGAATCATTTTTTTTTTATTTCGTTTACATTACCCAAGACTGTCGTTCGGTAATGATACGAACGGTTATTTCCAAACAATGATGAGTCTAAGATTTATTAGCGTATTCGCGCAAAATCTTCTAAGTTATTATTACAATCATGGGCGCAAAACTTGTGTCGTCTTTCATATACAATACACTAACAAGTACACTTACAAGTACAAGTACAATTTATTTGGGATTAATTCTAAAATTAATTCCAAGGCAACATTGACAAAATTTTAGTCATCTAGAAACTGTCTAATCTGTCTGAATCATTAAAATGAATTAAAAGTTATTTGTCCAAAATTAATTGAAATTAAATGTTGATAAAACTGTATTAATCAATTTCAAGTTTCATCACAGTTACCAACACTAAAGCATAAAAGAGGAAGTAGACAATGAGTGAATCAGTGAATCAAACTGACTGCCATAAGTTTTAAGGAATATTCATAGATCAGAACCTAACTTACAACAAACAAGTTGACACACTTTGTAATAAAATAAACTCCAATATATTCCTCTTGAGATACTTCTCCAGATACCTGAAAACAGACTCACTTCTGTCAATTTATGGCATAATCTTCTCACAACTTCAATAATAATAATAATAATAATAATAATAATAATAATAATAATAATAATAATAATAATAATAATTTTTTCATTTATTTCTGCTTGGCCCGAAGGCCCTCAGCATCCGCGTACGATACAGTGATGTTACATGAATTTAAATTAACATTGATTGAGAAAACTTAGACTTGAATACATTGAGTACATGTGAATGAAATGGAAGCCACATCGGGTGCATGATAATCAAGGAAGGTCGAAGAACTGTCGCGGTAGTTTTCGCTTTAGTCTATTGTGGTGAGGATTTTGTTTTCCGATTTTGAAATGTACGGCTGAGGGAATCTGGGGAATTTTAGGATAGAAGCGAGAGGATAGGAGGAGAAATGGACGGAGATAGGAATAATGCGAGTTCGTTATGTAGCTGGGAGTTAGGTACAAACCATGGAGCTTTAGTGATGGATCGGAGGAATTTATTTTGGAAAATCTGCATTTTTTGGATGTTTGATTTGCTGGCTGAGGCCCAGATAGGAGAAGCGTAGGATAAAATTGGGCGGATCATTGACTGGTATAGGTGAGTAGCGACATGGAGTTGTAAGGGCGATGACCTTTTGAGTATGAGATGTAATTGGTGGGTTCTACGGGTTGCCTGGGTTATTCTGTGAAGAATATTTGATTTACAAGTGAGCCTTCTATCAAAAGTACTCCCAGATATTTAACTGGCTTGTTGTTTGGGAGCCAAGTTAAATTTTTTTCCTTGCTACTTGAGAGGGGGAGGATTATTTGGTCTACGGAGCGTGAAGATTTGGCTTGGCTTTTCTGGGGGTTTATCCAGACGCCATTTCTTGGCTTGATCGGAGGAAAGCAAAGAGGTGGTGTGCAGGTCTTCTTGTGCGGTATCAATATCACAGTTTTAAGGAATATATTGCGGTGTCATCAGCAAATAGAGCAATGGAGGTATTATTACATTATATCATTACATTCACATTTCTTGCAACAAAGCACTAAAGAAATGTGACAACTTAGTAACGTAGCCAAAACAAATTGATAGGCGATTATAACCTTAGATCGCTTTAAGCTATCCAATGTCTTTTGATCAGCAATAATTTGCGCATATGGTTCTCTTCCACACGCACAGTGTCTCCTTGCCTCGTGTGTCTTGCCCACACTATAACGAGTGCATTGGTGGGGAGTTTCTGCACTCTCAAACAGTAAAGCGATCGAAGTTTCTGCACTCTCAAACAGTATCGATCTTCTGCGCAAGCGCAGTTCACGTTTCACACCTCTTTTGTGCGTGTGCGCATGCGCAGAAGATCCAGAGTGCAGTCAATTGCTGCACGCCAAGGCGTGCAAAAACTCCCTTACATCACGCACTAACACTACGCATTGTCAGAGGTGTCAGGGTGAACGATCTAACACTCCGCGGGTCGCCCCACTACCATAAAGAAAGTGAAAAATCGCAGTTTCGGAGCGAGAATTTTGAAATCCCTTCCGTGAGAAATTCTCTGGGTAAGCCTATCCGACGGACTGATCGCCTTTCAATGGCGATGGAGAGGGTGGAGCTGAAAGGGGGGTGCAACAGGTCTTGGGTAACGCTCGGCCGCCCGCGGCTGTTTCGTTCGCGACGCGTCGTCAGCGAAGCCATACATCATCGGCGCCGCGCGCGACCTGCCCCAACGCCGCTCCACTCCGTTTGCTCAACCTCTCAACTCAACGCGTCGCGCCACTCACGCGGGTCTTTAATATGGCTTTCGGATTAATATACTTGTATAATAATGGCTTAATATACTTCGGATTCAGGGTAGGGGCACAGTGACCTTGGCGCCCCCAAAGCCAACAGTGTTTTGTAATTGTACTCAAATTATTCAAAACTTGCTGACCCTTTACGATTGCATCGCACAAAAGAAAGAACTGTAGAGAAGTTTGAACCCAAAAGTATGAAACTGCGGAGAAACGAAAACCCCAAAAATGATTCATGTCGTTATTAATCTTCAAAAGTGGTGAAATTTGGGAGGTTCAAAACTTCTGGATCAATACAATCACTATTCTTTGTGAACACAAGACTTAAATATGTTAAATAAACACTGAAACGTTTCTGTAAAGTGCCAGATCTGTCAGACGCCTACTAGACATCGCGTTTATTTCTACACACGCACAAATATTTACATTTAAAAACTGTCAATTAACGGCCTCCAACAGTCCCACCATCTCACGTCTGTGTTCGCGGCCCCCGCCCCCGCACCGCACCCCTCCGCCCTTACTGCATCCCCGCCACACTTCCCGCCCCCGCCGCACCACCGTCCCCGTCGCCCCTAGTGCCGCTTCCGCCCTTCCCCCTCCGACGGGCTCCAGCGCCCGCTGATCCTCATCTCTCCGCCCGCATCCATCATCGGCGCGAGCCACGCGTCACTCGCCGCTCCGCTCCCACTCGCCCTCCCCTCCTACACACACACTCAACTGCAGCGTTTCTCTCTTCGCGACCACAACCAGATCCAGAGTCCACGTCTGTTCGTGCGCAGGGATGCTGTTATTAATAGTGCTCAAACCGGGAGCGGGAGCTCAGTGCATCAACAGATGTCACTGCAGCGCCTCTGACCGGGAGGTCCTAGGTTCGAGTTCTGACCGCGGCAGGATTTTCGATACTAGCCTTTCAGCTATGTCGAATTCAGTCGCTGTCTGGAGAATTCTAGCGGCTTAATTCATGCTGCTCCAATCGGTAGTTTTCCATGATTTCTCCGATCAACAGCAGGCGAAAGCCGGAGTAGTTCCCTAACAAACGGGCCACGGACCGCGCGCGACATTTCCTTTCTCTTCTTGGTCCTATCCTCTTCCCTTACACACACTTACACTAACATGCACTACACAGACCGGTCGGGAGCTTAGAGCTTGTCGGCCAGGGCGGTGCCCCGCTGATGGGAGAGTCCTGGTTAGGGGGAAACCCCACTAGCCGACGGTTAGGTCGACGCCGGATCTCGCCATCCAGCAGGAAAGTATTACACTCACATTGTGAGGAGGAACGTGTACTACACTTAACGGACTAATGAAAGAAGTTGACGTGCCCAGAAACATGAAATAATAAAAATAAATCAATAGTGCTCCAGCAGCAACTCCTTCGCTTGGAAATACGTAGTATTAGTAAAAGGGCACAAATGCAGAGGGAGTGAAGGGAAACTGTTTTCGTTAGAGAATACCGGAATAATAGTAAGAGAAGCTGAGACACGGCGTAAACAATAATAAAAAAGAACACTGCGTATCTCCTCCTGCATTCAAACATACCTCCAGATGAAAGGGTGGTGACTATTGGATGCCTAGAGGTATAAGGCATAACGTCACTCAAAAATTGCATTGTCACTCACCAAAGATCGTCACATTGTAGAGCCAGAATGGCATGGAGGTTCAAAAACATTAAGCACTATATAACTACATCTTATTTTCCAGCACCTCTCAGCCTTTTTTTCCTAAGAGGTGATGTTTTTTGGTGTCTTCCTGCAATATTTATGGTCATAAGTTGTGGCATTCCCCTCTCATTCTGAACATGCAAAGGGAGATATATATTTTTGGACATGACCTAGCCAAGCCGCTATCTCTTAGACCCAGGGTACATTGTCGAAATTTATTTCCCTTGAACTCTGCTACTTGTCTTCTGTGTCTATGCACAGTTTTCGAAGTTCCAGAATATCCTGTAGATGCCGATCGTTCAGGTACATAATTATTCGGTGCGGTAGTAATCATGAACGCAGGCATGAATAATGAACAAGATTCCTCTTCAGCATATAAATGTCATAAAATAAATCGTAGTACACAATTTCGTGACTGAAATATAAGTGAACACGTGATTACAGCGGAGAGTGGGATGGGTCGGCCAAAATACGAACCATCGCAATTGTTAATCGATCGCAATTGTTAATCGATTACAGAGGCATCGTCGTCCGACAGGTGTGACGGAAAAACTGAACTTCATAAACAACACCACGGTGTTGCAACAACTAGTAGAAATCCAAATAAGGATGTTGATTTTTGCGCATTTCAATAAAATGGCATTTTAAGGGCATCCATTTCTTTCCGTTGAAAGTACTCCGTCTCCCTCAAGCATACTGTATTGTTGGTTTCTGGCACAAACATCAATAATGTTATAAATTTAGTCGGCGTAATACATCCAAGTAGTCCTTTTCACTCTCCAAAATATCTTGAGAGCACACATCGGTATTGCATTTTTAAGTTAAAAACGTATTGTTGTTATTATTATTATTATTATTATTATTATTATTGTCATTGTTTGGATGAGTTGTCCTAAAAAATAATTATTGATTGCTCGAAAAATATACTATGATTACTGACACTATGCATTTTCATTCACACAATTTTAACTTTTGTTTATACTCTCAAGTGATGTTTATTCTTCACTTGACAATCTCATGCCTCTTGCTTACGGCCAATGTTCTTGATGAGCATTTTTAGTTTTCTCGTTGACGTAGTTGGTTTAGAAGGCAATTGAGACGGTTACGCGCGAATCATATAGACTTCTCGTTTTCCATTGACCCGGCAAAAGGATGTGCCCCAAGTGCCGGATTGAGCTGGGTACAAAGGTAGGCTGACACTTGAGAACGACACACCATAAGCCACGAATTATATTTGTACTTGAAGGTATTCTACTACGTTTCAAGGCACTCTTGACGTTTACCATATCATTTTCATGGTGTTCTGTAATTTATTTTCCTCAAAATGATATTCGATTAGGTTTTGTGGTCAAATAACGATTAATAATGACATTTTTTGTATTCTACTTTGGACTTTTGGTGGTCACTAGTAATTTTCATTAAATCGGAAATACTTTAGCATATCAAGTGCTGCGGCACTTATACTTGATGATGCATTGGCTTGACCGAGTATCATTTTGCAACGAGTTGCAACCATCTCAAAAGTGAATTATCCAATGAGAGTAGAAAAAAATATTTTTGTCCATATTGAAGAGGAAGGCACATACGAAGTGTAGACGAATCACATCCACTCCTGAAGCAGGATCTAGCTCAGCGTTCAAGGAGTGGTCAGGGAAGATTGAAGCCGGTGGGAACGGCCGTTCGCCCCCAGTCCCGGGAGTGGCGCGGAGAGGTGCGGCGGGGCCTCGCTTCAGAGGCCGCGAGGGGGCGATTGCCGCAACGAGGTAATGGCCGCCTTAGGCCGCCATCGCCCTCCTCGGGGGGCGGAACGCGGGGGCAGACCGAGCGTTGGTTGGGAGATTCATGACTAGTGATTCCGGGCGCGTCAACTGCTAAGGTCGTTAGTCCAGTAAGTGTAGTGCATGTTTGCGGCGGTGATCTTCCCCGCTGGATGGCGAGATCCGGCGCCGACTTACCGTCGACTAGCGGACCAAGGAGGCGGGATCAGGCCCCGAGAGGGGTTGGTTGGGAGATTCATTACTAGTGATTCCGGGCACGCCTACTGCTAAGGTCATTTTCCCCGTAAGTGTAGTGCAAATTTTTGCTTGGAATGTGGCGGCGATCTTGCCTCGCTAGATGGCGAGATCCGGCGCTAACTTACCGTCGACTAGCGGGGTTTTCTCAACCAGGTGTCTCCTGCCAACGGGACCGTCCCAACCAGGACAAGCTCGAAGCTCCCGACCGGTCTTCCGGCATGAGTGGTAGTGTTGTGAATGCAAATGTGTGTGTAAGAGGTACGATAGGACAAGTAGTGGGAAGGAAAGATCGCGCGCAGTCCGTGGCCCATTTGGTAGGGTACCACTCTGGCGTTCGCCGAGGGTTGGTGCGAGAGGGTGCAGGGCACTGGCGCAACTCTCCCTTCCCTCACGCCACTAAATGTTCACACGTTCAGGAGCAGAGCAGCACCTTGTAAGCACTCAAATGTGTTTTCAAATATGCTTTTTTATAAATTTACTCTGCAAGTGAATTTTCATTAGAAATGTACAAACCTTATTATATAAAATTGTTTTCCCGTGATTTATGCATTTTTGTGTGCGAAATAATTTCTTGATCTGAAGTGTTTATTCAGATTTTAATTGTCCATCTCTAGAATTTATTAGTACACAAAAAAGTGGCACGACATCTCTTTTGTTCCCATTTTATCACGATGTGTTTCGTATCGAAACAATTTGACGTATAGTTATTAATAAAGGCTTTCTTTATTCCAGGTGCTTTTCTTGTGACGTATGGTATTGCCATGATATTCTGCGGAATTCCTATCTTCTTCCAAGAAGTTGCCATCGGCCAGTACCTCGGTGCCGGAGGGATGACTTTGGTTGGCCAGCTATGCCCCATTCTTCAAGGTAAGTTCACGAATGTTCTCGAGCCTTGAACCTTCACGAATGTTTACTGACGATCTATAGATATTCAGATAGATTGTCTATGTTAAGATTCATGACTTTGTAACGATAATTCTATTAGTATTTACTGGAAAAAGGAATCGATTGATCGTAGAAAGGGGGATTATATTTAAAAATAGACTTCAATTCCTGAAATTAAAGGTATGCATTTATTTATTGTGTTTCGATCCTATCTATATTATTTAACATTTCTAAATATGACATTTTAAAATGTATTCGAATGGATATTCTTTGAATGGATTTAGTGGATACTGATTAGCAATAAAATTGACCAGTATTAACTATGAGATTTTTCACGAAATTCTAGTGTTTCGTTTATAAATTTAACATGCGAATAAATTCAACAAATGTTCTCTCAATATCACATTTGATCCTTTGATTCCTTATATGTGTAACCGTACGAATATTCGTCTACTTCCTGCTATTTTGGCATTTGAGTAGCACAGCGAACTGAATGTGTGATATTACACAAGCGCGCAAGAATGAACATGACATGATTTAAATCATATATAAACAATACTATGAAGAAATGAAAATTAAAATTTCATAAATCAAAAAAATTGCATAGTTTTGACGATTATTTCTTGACATGTAGTATGTATGAAATAGTATTTTCATAATGTAGATATGTATCTATTACGTCTCTCAGAACTGTATTCCAAGCCCGTACTATTCATCACGATACAGAAGAGATATACGGTCATCACTACCGACCTAAATGTTCATTTGGCGTACCTCAGCCAAAAGGTTGCGTGAAAATCTCCTTTCTTTGGTGAATGAATTAACTCTTTTCTATCAAACAGCAAACAGTTTTTTTTTGTATTCGGTTCTGTAGAAGTAAGTATTCAATTTACACAGCTAAAATTCAGTATCCAAACTAACGCGATTGTTTATGTACTCTCTTTTTTTATATTTGCTATTGGCCTCGACAACATCCAACACCCACGGTGTATTCATCGGTTCAATAACGTCTAATAAGTTACTTTACTTTTCAATGTTACTCGACTTTTACCAAACCTTCCATTGTTTTCTCACCCCTAACAATCTTGGAACTTGGCAATATGCAAGAAAACACTTCCAAAACATTATGAGAAGCACAAATTGATTAGTTTACCATTACAATAAATTTCTTAAAATATGAACATTGTTCATCCTAACAGAAAAATAGCCAATACGTGACAGCATATAAGAGTCGAATGCTCCAAAATTGTGGTATCGAGATTTTAAGGAAATGCACGTTATGGAAATACATCCTGATTTAAATAATTATACAAATCCTTTTTTAAATTTTTGTCGAACAGAGTAAAATTCGTTTATACGAGTAAACAATGTAGGTTCGACTTTCAAAAAAACTTGACATTTCTGAAATTTCAAAATCAAAATTTCTTTCGCAATTACAAACTTTTTTCAAACCTGTCCTATATCTTTTGTATTGAACCAAGAGATGTCTTTCTTACTGCAATCTGTTCCGCAATATTAAATCTTAAAACACATATACAAGTATTAAATCATTTACACTTCTTTTAAAAAAATCAGCATTTTTGCGTTACATATGCATCTCCATTACATATCTCAAAAACTGGCAGTATTGTAGCACAAACACGCAGAAAACGATTGCAATATATTATTAATTAGTCAAACACTGAATTATTAAATATATATGATTTTCTTTGAATTATATCGTAATTTATTCTGGGGTCCATTCTCGACATTCCCATTGGTGTTCTCCGCGTATCGGAATGACATTCTTTTGTGATTATTAAAAGATTTCAATTGATCTCTTTGAAAATTGCGAATTTACGAAACTCGCATTTGAACTCGAGCCTATTGTTCACCAGACTGTTCTAGTTCAACCGACTTTTTTCAGTGTGTCTATTTAGAGGAAGTTCACACAAGTCCGCTATGACCGTGCCAGGAATTCTCCTCTACGCAAATTGGCGTATAATACATTATGACGTCATGCCTCATGTTGAACTAAGTTAAAAATAAACCGGATAGCATATTCTTGGAGTAAATTCAGTAAACTTAATAGAAAGGAAGTTTATTCTCATCCTCAAACAAGAAGTAAGATGTTGTAAACACAGACAGGCAATGTTGATTCAAATTATTTTGATGTAGGTTCCAATCTAACAACTTTCAAATTCTACTTCCACGAACACATGAAAACTATTTATGTAAAATCTATTAATTCTTTCTTAAAAACTAATCAACCAATTATACATTATCAGCATTACAATTCATTGGGAAGAAACTGTTCGTTATTAAAAATTTCATAGTGGGAATTGATTTGTCTAAATTGAGTGAACGTTTATTACCCTCTTCTAGATACGTAAAGATGATCGCTTCATTAAAATCATTATCAAACTAATCTTATTACAAATTACAATTATTGTTTTCCGAAGCAATAGGCAACATTTTATCTTCAATATTTCCTGCACCAATAGGTAGATTATTGACCAACTTTTTGATTATGATATTTCAGCATTTTCTACAGCTCACTGAAGAGCACAAACCCAAAATGCATTGAGCTGCTTATGCGCATGCGCAAGCAGATTAGTCAACGCGTTGCGGATGTTTAGAACCCGAGAAAATACTGCCCGCATTCTTTCAAAAGATGTACATGCACGCAGAGGCATTGTGAGGCTAGATGATGAATCAGAATTAGGCACGGTGGCGATATTGTCCGAAGAGCTCAGGAGTTCACGTTTCAGATGTATTTACGATTTCCTTTAATGACTGTTGGGATATTTAAGACGTTACCAGTTTGTTAGGGTACTTCTCCAACATATGACTGGAATTGGTCCAACATTTATCTCCAACATTTGACTGGAAACCACAAAAAAAGTCCGGCCAGAGGAGTCGGCCGTTAGAATTTTCCTTTAGACAGCTACGTAGCTAGTGTCGAAAATCGGAGACTCGAACCTTAGGACTTTTCGACCACAGTTGCTGCAGAGTCAGCGACAATGCTGGCTCTGAGCTAAAACCCAGTTTGTATATTAAGAATGTGTCGAAGAGAAGCGGCGTGCAGAAGATGGAAAGTTGGCAGCCAGTCGAAGCTGCCTTCAATGAAAGGGTGTAAGTTACAGCGCTTGCCCCACTCACTTGTACATCGTCGGCGCGGCGGCCACAGTGTGCCAAGTATTTACTCTCAGCTGAGCGGTGTGGGACGGCGTGGGGCGGGAGGGCGCGAGAGAACGCGGGACGGCGCGGGGCGGCGACGTTAGATGGGGGCCAGAGAAGGCAAAGCGGGCGGCAGCGTTTTTAGCAGCAGCGCGCAGTGCAGCAGGCGAACGCAGCGGGGCCGGGGAAGTGGCGCAGAAATAGCACGAGTGCGTATTCTTATACCGAGATCGCGTGGCGCGGGACGGAGCGGCGGGGGCGGGGTACAGCCTTGACATTGCCCCTGGCCGTTGCACCGCGCGCGGAGCCTTGAGGTACGCCCAAATTACGACGGGCTTTCTTTGAGTGCTCTGTCGCTCGTTGCACCATTGCCACTCGAAGTATTTGTCATTAGTTGGTAGTGTTCCTATTTAACTGTCGCATTGTCATTTATTTGAGTAAATGGTTCTGATGAGAAGCTCCATGTTCGGAGAGGTATCAATTTAACAAGCGTTATTTATTTTCCTTTCAGTTGAAATCTATTCGAATTGCATATCATCTAAAGTTTTATAAAGATCAGGATGATCATAAATACATGTTTCTTGCACATTTTATGTAGTAATGAGGTCAATATTCTCATTAACAAAGGGCATAATCATTCATCAATCCTAGCTCTGAAATGAGAAATGTACAAGTAAGATTATTGATATGTTGTAAGTGATTGTATTCTAAAATGTCCTGGTCTGTAATATTCATTTAAGAGGAATGAAGAACACTTCACTCCATGCAAAGGTGACCTCGTTACGAATTTGCAAACCAAAAACGAAAACTTCAACTTTGTAACTGATTACTAACGCCTACTTCGCGAATGCTGTTGGAAGGAGGCGACGACGAAAGCAGAGCCAAACATGTTCACGAAGGAGAGGTCAACCGACAGGGATAGTGGAGGAAGCGTTACTACAGCAACGGCTACGTCAACACGCTCCGCGTCAATGTTGGTCTCTACCCATGCGCCTGAATATGCAACCCGCCAGGCGCCGCTGCGGTCAAGGTTGCCTTCCCCGGCCCTTCTGCGTCGGCGCAGATGTAAGAGCTAGGGGAAGGAGGACCATGCTAGGTGATGACTCAGAAAACCGATTACAACAAATCTCCAAAACTTCTCACGCCTTCTCTCAGTTCTTAGAATGAATGAATTTGGAACACAAAACATAGCTTTTTACATAGTACATATTGTATTTTAAATTGTAACGACGTTAAATCACAACATATTAATTCCAAGCAGTATTGATGAATATTTGAATTAAAGGGAAAAAGATCGGAATCGTTACCTTAAAGTGTTTCATATCCCCTGCAGGAAAATTACTAGTTTGTCCCTATCACTGACAGAATTAATCCTTGTCTTGGTGCCTTAATTGTGATTTCCACACTTTGAACCGGCAGCGGTAGCTCAGTGCATCAACTGATGTCACTGCAGCGTCTCTGACCGGGAGGTCCTAGGTTCGAGTCCTGACGGCGGCAGGATTTTCGACGCAACCCAGCTGGGTCGAATTCAGTCGCTGTCTGGAGAATTCTAGCAACGGCTGCTCTGATCGGTAGTTTTCCGTGGTTTCTTCGATCAACACCAGGCGAATGCCGGAGCAGTACCCTAACAAACGGGCACACGAACCGCGCGCGATCTTTCCTTCCCCTTCCTTGTCCTATCTGACTCCTTATACACACTTTCATGCACTACACTACCACATATTCCGGGAGACCTGTCAGGAGCTTAGAGCTTGTCCCGGCTGGGGCGGTGCCGCTGGTGGGAGAGTCCTGGTTAGGAGGAAACCCCATTAGCCGACGGTAGGTGGGCGCGGGATCTCACCATCCAGCGGGGAAAGATCACCGCCATCTCCCGAGAAAAAACATGCACCACACTAACGGGACTAATGACCAAAGCAGTTGACGCGCCCGGAAACACGAAAAAATCAATCAATCAATCCACACTTTGAAATGTTCAGGTCAAGGAATCCAAATGAAAGAAATTGAAAATGAAAACTTTCCTTAGAGCATTGGATTTGTTGAGTCTACTCTGTGTAAGCGGAGATTGCTTTTGTGTCACAATTTTTCGAATTTTCTCACCTGTGGAGAAATCTCCCAATTTTCACTCTGTCGCCAGCAGTTGTGAGTCTGTTAATTACTTACGTTTCGTAGACAGGAATACTATAAAGTTCGAGTACAATTAGTAAGGGATTTTCAACATCTGAGAATCTGGGCCTAATGGTGTAACTGCATCAATTATGGAGGTTCGATACCCCGACAGTTTCGGGTGAAGTTCCTGGATTAACTTCACGAGGATTAATTTAAAAGAAGGCACGCAATCCTTTCTCTTCCATCCCATCCCTGGTCCCTTTTCTGGAACAGAACATAATCTCTCATTACCAAACAGCCAATGGAGTAAAAAGGTTTTTTGAGGCAAATGAAATGCAGAGATGCTTGACGAGGTGGCTGTAAGTAGAAATGGGATGTTGCAAATCTTCCTGTATCGCCACCGAAAATTGAGAAAAGTGGTCCTTATCAGAAGAAACTGACATTTTGATTTGCCAATTTCCACCTATATGATAGTGATTTAATTTGACTGTCATACTATGGTGTAGAGATTCTTCGCGGTTGATAACAATACTCAATTATAATATTTTAATTCATTCAATTTTTATTGCAAACACGAAATAAATTGTTTGAGATCTAGGTTAATGCGTAGTTTTCCTTTCCACAGGTGTCGGATACGCAACAATGACCATCGTGTTTTTCTTGGACATATATTACTGCATCATCATCGCTTGGACCATCTTCTATCTCATCTCTAGTTTCACCAGACTGCCCAGTCTGCCGTGGGAAAGGGCGCAGTAAGTACCGTTCTATACCTTCATTGCAGCCGCTTCCTTGCCTACTCTTGTGCCCGTTTCCGCCGACCAGGAAGATGGGCAGCGGTGGGGAGGTCGGACCTCCCACCCTCGTCCCGGGGGCTTCGTCTGCGAGGGGCGAGCGATTGTGAGAGCCAAGATGGCGAGCGGCTCGTCCAACGCGAGGGCGAGCAGAGGAGGGCGAGCCCAGCCCCAAAGCCCTCTGGCGGCCCTAGAGAGACGGAGAGAGGAGGCTGGAGGAGAGATCTTTCGGATCTCAAGTATAGGCTACGTTTTCTCTGGTTGCAGACAACTGGTGGAACACGCCCGACTGCTTTACTCCGGGCGACAACGCCACCCATGAGCACAGATCCAACCACACCACCACTCCAGTGGAAGAGTACTGGGAGTAAGGCTAAACACATCATCTAATTCTAATGCTCTCTCTGAATGAATACACATAGTGGGGAATGATTTTGCCACATGTATATCTTAATTCAAAAGAAAGTCATTCAGGACCATATGAATATGTGCTTGATCAACCTCAACAACCTTTCTGACATGCCAAGATTACTTTTACTGTCACCAATTTTGCTTGCATTCAAGAATACTACTACTTAAATAATTCGTATTTTACTGAAGAAGTCCATAAATTCTTGTATTGTCCAAACCTCTTGTGATGGAACAGTATGTAGCGATTTTGTTCTACACATAATGTGACAAAATCATTGGAGAGAAGAAATTACATCGCTTTTGGCGTGTTGCAAAAGTCGTGTTTAAGAAGAAATTCCATTTTCTCGTGTCTTATAATATTTCAAATATAAGGTGTTTTAAAAATGTGGTAATAGATTTAAGGACGAATGCACACAGTATCATTTAACAACAAATCTAAATATACATATTGCAGAACCAGAATTGCTGTCACTGATCATGTATTCTTCCTTTGAATTATTACCATTAATTTTTAAATCTCCTTTGAATTTTCCTGTTGCATGATAGATGGATTTTGCCAATCTTTTTCACTGTTCACTGCAGCATGACATCCAAATACCATGTCCTTTTTATAGGCAGTCAACACAGTTCGCTTCCATGAAATTGTGGTGAGCCTAGGCCATTGTGCTGTTGTGAACCAAGTAAAAACAGATTCCAAATATTCTATGTATCAGGAAAAAAACATTTGTGTCGGAAGTCAATATTTCATCAACAGATATATAACTTTTGAATAATTCTTGAACAATAGGATTTTGTAACAATTGGATTCTTTTGTAGTTTTATATTGGAAAATATTTTTGAAACTAAAGATCTTCAGTTCATTACTATTACAATCATCTACAAATATTAAAAAATCAAAACCAGTTAGTTTGCACTATTTAGATATATGCATGTACTAATGATTGTATTTCCTCTTGTATTCTAACAGTCCCAAAGTAATGTAAACTTAATCTGAGTAGAAAAAATTCCCTTTAATGCATGTGAATGCTCCAAAGTAGAGCCCCTTGGTTGCACATGGCTAGCATGCCAGCTTTCTGTGCTCCAAATTTCCAGATGTGATTCCAGAAAGGGCTCAATTTAAACGCTAACATAAAATCATGACGACAACTGACAAACCACCAGAAATTAAAGATTGTGGATTTTTATCACAGTTATGATGCCTTAATTTAACCAGACATTGATTATCGATATAGCATATTAATTCTGTATTATCTTTTGACTCATTTCAATTCTGGCAATACACAGAAGCGCGAAGGACACAGTCTTCCACGTTTTGTAAGAGATAATTGTTTTTTGCTTTCGATATAGTAAATTGTTTTATAGCTTTGATACTTTTAACTATAGAGTTTCTATGCACATACGCCACATTGAACTTGAAACTCCGCTAACAGTTTAGAAATAAATGCAGGCGGTAGTCGTCGAGCAAGGATCAGCGCAACTAGAAATTCCCTTTTGTTTTTAACATGGAGCATTTCCTTCAAAATGCAACGTCGCCTGCGCAGTGCAGTGTGCGTTAACTTTCTACCGGACGGTGGCTGGCGAAAGAATCGAAAAACTGAACGCATACAAACTTTTCTGCAGCAATGTTTTGATATTCCATATGCAGTATGGATAAGAAACACAGAAATTATCTTGAGTTAAATTATATTTTGTAATGATAGAACGATCCAGAACGATGATAATTATAATCTTAACATCTCAGGGAAGTAAAGACATTTGTGCTCCTGATTTTTAACATTAAATTATACAGAAACATAGGACTTTTCTCGAAATTAAAATTATTTATGTGTATATATCAATAAATTGAATATTGTTTTTGTTTACTTAGAAATACGAAAGTCTGACTTCAAATTTAATTTAATACGTAATGTAAACTATATAATATCTTTAAAGTATTTGACACGTTCCTACGTCACTTTAAGAGAATGCATTTATGACCACATTTCCAGACTGTAACGAATGCCATGAGTTATACTAACAAGATTTCCCCTCGATGTGTCCTTCAGAGCCACCATTGTTCCAATTAAAAAGATATCATAACGACCACAATTTCAGTCTCTTTTTTAGGTTACAATGCTAGTTTGTATTGAAACAAACTGTGTAATTTGATTTTTACCCAAATGTCTTCCTCTGCCCTTCTAATATAATTAAATATTAATTCAAGCATTAACTCGTTCCAAATTTATATAGGAATATAGGCGCCAGGAAAGATTACGTTAATTCTAATATTAAAGTACTCTTCAACTGCTATTTCAATTAATCGGCTAACTGTGTCGATGGGTCTTATAAAAAATAATCTCGCTATTGCCTACTAACAGCCGATTATTCGATCGCATCTGTACAAAGTGGCCGAGGGAATCTGAAAACAAGTATACATTTCTAGCTACTCATTTGCTGGAATTATTTCAAAGTAGAAAATCATCTTCTCTATTCCACGAAACTTGTAAATTTATTCAATGTCATTGGTAACAATACGAAACAATACTTGGTCATGACCAGTCTCAAACCTTATATTGCATTTCCGTCTTCACGCGCTCTTGGCCGATGTCGCCGCGTAGAACCATTTTCAATTCTTCCCGGTGTCATTGGCTCAGGTCCTAACACCATCATTTTTTTCTTCCGTTCTGGCACAAGCGTAGTCAAGTCACTAATCCTCACCGCCTGCAGTTGGTGAGCTTAATTAATTTTCCTTTTAAGTCCCCAGTCCTTTCTACGCGTATACTTAAATATTAAGTTCCAATAAACTATTATCTGCTTCAAGTACTCCCAGTCCATGCTGAAAAAGTGCCTAGTTTACAGTTTAAATTCTAGCTCCTGCACTCGAAATATTTCAAGTTTAATTTTCACATTAAAATAATATTCTAGAAGTCAAACAACCATACGCTCCAAGTAGATGTTCACAATTCCCAAACTCCCAACATCAATTATCTACTGATTCTCACATTTTACGGCATAAGTCAGGATACTCACCTTCCCTTTTGCAGCCCTTCAAAACTCAGTTCATACTCTACTGTTTCTTGTCAGAAAAATTCGACCCACTTCCGTCGAAATCATTGTCATTCCATGCCTAGCCAATCCCCAGTGCCCACAAGTTTCAACTAGCCGCGCCCCAGACTGTCATTGGTTTCTCGGCAATCCCCAAACAACACTTTATCGCTAGCCGCGCCCCGTGTTCAAAGCAATGCAGTTTGATGACCTTGACGACAACTCGTCCACCGTTGCTAGGCCATGCTGTTATGTCTATCGCCTTACCATTTCACCTGTTTACAATAAATGTGTGACGCAATGCAATGTCCCTGTATTGGTATGTCTGTTGTGGATAAGGAGACACCACAATTATAGTGTGTGACACAACAATATTACTATCAATAATTTTTATACACCAGTTTGAGCTTTGAAAATATTGCTGAAATTTAGATGAAAAAGAACATAGTAAACCTGATTTTTGAACAAACACAGGAGGTCACTAAAAGTAAAGGGAGTTAATAACAACTTTATATCTGAAAACGCCTAATTTTCGAAGAAGGCAAATCAAAATTCGGTTCTTTGCGGTGGAACACTATGCCCACCAAAGTCTGTGATGAAAGTGCTCAAAATAACCAGTCCTGCTCTATTACTATAAACCACCATGTCGTTGGTTGGTGAACTAAAGATTCAAGGTAAAATTAATTACCTTCAATGTGTGTTCCATCACATTCATTTATTAAATATCAGCAACAATACTGCACTATGTAACATAATTTTGATAGTATTGTTCTTAAATCACTGTCCATCTTTTGTTAATGCATTGTAAATTATGTAGTTCATTTTATGTTTAATGTTAAGTAAAAAGACCTAGACAAAATAAAATAACCTTTAAGTACAATTTTATAATTGCTTTAATTGTACGATACATTTTACCTTAGAGAGTTCTTCAACATTTTTAATGTTGATATGAATCCCTCTAATTTGGGCATGCTTGTTCTTGTGCAATTCTCGAATTATTATTTTATCAACTGCAAAAAATTTCGAAGATTATACTCTTGAACCAGCGATCTCAAATATATGCTGTCTTTTATCTGTAGGAAAATGCCGACAGGATCTCTTGCTCAGTTGTCTAGATTCCTTAACCCCCTCTCTCAAAAACAGTACTGTGAAACTGACTTTGAGACCATGGAAACTATTCTCATTATCTACAATGGCACATTTTCATAGACACAGCATTACTGTTTAATTGAATATTTAAAAATATAATGCTAACTTTTTTTTGAAACTTTCTGAAAACAAATTCAAATATGTTAAAGATTATCTTTCAAACTTAAAATGTTGGAAAATATGTAAAGGTGAGGTTCAAACGTGTTCAAAGTGATTTTCAAAATGAAAGTCACTTGATGTTTTAGTAATTATGATGATTATATTTGTACCTGTTATTCCCATTCAAAAAACATCTTTTAAATCATTTATTTTTAGATATTTTTCATGTTAAGGAGCCAAAAAAATCCGCTTCTGAAAAAAAGAACTTAAAGGAGTTTCATCTATATGAAATGCATGTTTATGCTCCAAATATAATTTGATTTTAAAAAAATAATTGGTTGAATTTTTATGGCTTTTGTTTGGAGGATGATAGTATGGTATATTTAAATAATCAAACATGGATCGAGTAAAAATTATTTTACACATGAGAAAATATTGATTCAAGCAAACCAAAAAATTACAGTCATTTGACAACTTTCGAAAAATTCAAAAAAATATTGTTCATATAAATGGCCATACAAGTCTCATGTTATCAAATTCAAGAGCATGTAGAGGGGTCGAAGATGATTACTTTTTGACAATGAACGTGTGATGCGAAATTTCATATAACGAAATTACATCTGTTGCATATGCTAGGTAATTCATTCATTGGTGTTTAGGAAGTAAACGAATTCTATTCGACGTCAGAACTTGACCTGTCGAGCACCTATCTCTGAGAGTTTGTCTAACAGTCAGAAGCAAATGCCACGAGTGAATCTTTTTATTAATTTTTTTATGTTTTCTGTGGCTGAAGGTTATAATCTTTGACCCTTTTACTTACGTTCTAAGTTTGTACCATTTACTCTAAAACGCTGCTGCACTAATTTCATGTAATATATATGCATATTACAAGTTGATTACATTCTACTGAAATCTAAAATACAATAAAATGTGTTTTGAAGAATACATTTTGTAGAAATGTGCTGCCAATTCAGTACAATTGATGTAATGACCTACTTTTTTAGGAATAATCCGATTCGAATTTCCGTGAATCTCCTGAGATGAATAGTAAGCACTGATTCTGCATACATATTTGTGTAGTAAGAAGATTCATTCTGCTCTGCAACACCCATAAAAAGAGAGAAAGTTATATCACACTTCTAATTGCTGAGCTCCATGCTTTTCTATGCTATTCATGCCAGTTTGTTTGTTTTATTTTATGTCCCACTTCAATATGTACCTCTGAGCATTTAGTATTTTTCACATGAACATTTTGAGAAAAGGAATTTGACGTCACGTCGAGGTTTACTGTTTTGATCTTAACACTTGTCTAGATTAACACATGCGAAATCTGTTTAACAATGAAAAGTTCTATGATTACTAGATAAATAAATTTGAGGTTGTTAACGAGTTTTTAAAATAAGAGATTATGAAATTATCTATACTGTAATACACATTTGCCATGTACCGTATCTTGTACGTACATACTTATTAACTTTTCAAAAATTATCAATCTTTTAAAAAATTTATATAATAGTTTATTTCAAGACAATTTAACATATTTTCTACCTAATGATATAGGTACTAACATGTTTTGTATAAAAATGAGGCAATTAATATTATTTTCACAAATGATGAACGGAGAATCTTCATTCTTCCATTACACACACGATAACTAAGAATGAGGAAGAGTACAACATATTAAAAATATAGTTCAATGCTATTGGTATTACAGTTTATGCCAATAAAATGAATTCAAGTTGCATGAAGCTTGAAAGTAGATGAATGTTTTATTTTCAGAAAAAAATTACAAAAACCAAAAACAAAATCATGTGTGTTCATCATTTAAAAAGTCAAGTATTTTCCATTTATCTAGATTGCATACTGTTCCATACATTTCTGAGGTTTTTAATAAGTGTGTGCTCCCTGTGTTAGACTCAATACCACTTGGTAAGTGTGGTCATGTTTTGTGTATTCCCTTGCTTTGCTTTTGGCTATGATGAATCTTAAATGCAGCAGATGATGTGCTTCCCACTTTAGGGACAGTGTGCTGCCATTCAATGAAATTGTGTGAAATCAAAATTTTTGAAACTCATTGCAAAATGTTTTGTATAACTGTAAGCATTGTTTCTTATTATTTTCGTATTTGCTTTCAGTCACCGGGTTCTGGAGATTTCAAGTGGTATTGAAGACATAGGAGGCATGCAGTGGGAACTTCTGGGCTGTCTCCTCATGGGATGGTGTCTTGTGTATCTCATTATTTGGCGAGGTCTTCATCAGAGTGGAAAGGTATGTACTAAACTTAATGTTACACAGGTATATTGAGGATATCCCGATCATTGATAAATTACTTTTCTCCGATAAACAATTAGTATTTTCCCACTGAAACACTCGCAAGCTTCTTTTCAGTATCTCCCCCCCCCCCTTGCTATCTCATTTTCCTCCCTATACATTACCTGCTATTTCTCGAGGTATGTCATTAAATTTCTTGCACTCAGTAAGTTTCTTCCTCATATGTCTTTTTTTAAGCTGTCTCTACATGTTATGAGAGCTGAATGTTCCATCACATTCAGCCTTCTGTTCCTTTTCATGGTTTCTCTTTGGGATCCTTCCATGCTGCCTCTTAGCTTTCTCGACTGCTGATTTTCGTTCCATTAAATGTCAATTTTCATGAGCTCTCGCATAGTTTTATCACTCTGTCTCAAATTCCCTCACATTTTCCCCATTTTTTCATCATATACTGTCTTTCATTTCAACGCTTGTTGTTATTTTCTCCTTCCAATGATTTCTCCTGATCCTTCTTTGTTTTTATCATTTTATTCATCATACCCTACCTCACTTACCTTACGTTGTGTCTATTTCTCTCAAGCTGTGTATTTTTCCTCGCATACTGTCTCTTGTTCCGTCACAAGCTGTTTTCATAGCCCTCACGTTATTTCTTATTTTCTTTTCATTGTTTCCCATTTAATCCCATGTTCTTTTTCCCTATATTTTTCTTTCACATGCTGCCCTATGTACCCTCAAATTGCCTATCTTTTCACATGCTGCTTTTTTTTACAAGCTGTCTCCAGAACTCTCACATTTTGTCTTCTGTTCCGTCACATGCCATCTCCTGTTCTATCTCATAGCTTCTTCAGCAGTCATTACGTGAATGTTTTTGCTTCCTCGTAAACACAGTTCTGTCATCACATACCGTCTATATTCGTTTCATAGTTTCCTACAGAATTCTTATACCTTACCTTTCTTTCATAATCGCATGTCTTAAGTCGTTTCTTACTGCATTGTTTCCACGCAGTAGCCCTCTTTCTTTCAAAGGTTTCTCCTTGAAGTCATCACATTTCAACCTTTACCACCTCACATTTTTAAGGTTTACCTCCTCGCAAGCTATGTTATTCCCTCATGCTGTCTTCATATCCTTTTCATTATTTTTTATTGAATCACACAGATGTTTTCCTTTTTATTCACGCGACATGTAGAGAAGGAATGCAATGTTTGGAATCCAAAGAAAACATGAAAATAGTCACCGAATTGGAGGAGAAAAGATTCGCATGTGTGGTCGAAGCATAATATAAATAAATATTTTAATTAGAAAGATCAATAATAATCGTTAAAATAATTAATAATGTAGGATGAGACAATAGTAGTATATGAAAATAATCGAAGTAGCAGACTGTTTCCTCATAAATTGTATTTCGTAACCGTGCATGCTATCTTGTGTACCTTAACGTACTTTCCCTTGATACTCGTATTCTCGCTCTTTATTTTCTCACTTGTCTCTATTTCCTGTCGTACTTTCTCTTATAAAATTAAGTTTCCCCTCCATTCGTTGCCTACGCCATTAAATGCCGTCTCTTGCATTCTCGTGCGCAGATTCTCGTTTCTTTGAATGTTGTCATATGTTTAGCGGTTTTGCACCTGCAACCTTGCTCTTTTTTTATTTCGTCTCTCGCTAATTTTTCCTCATTCGTATTTACTGTTTATACGCTTCTTCCTTTACTACTGAACATGATGTTTCTCCTAATCCTATACACTGTCTCGCTCGCTCTTTCCCAAGCTTTCTCTTCCACAATTTGTGTTTCACACAAGTACAGATGCACACTAACACGAAAACTCACGTACGAATCTCTCTTAGATCACGCTACAGATAGCACATGCACGAACGAAGACTAGAATACGTTCAAAACCACGCGTCCAGAAAAAACTGTGACTATACACAAGCGCGCACATCCACTGTAGTAGTTGAATTGATCGGTTAGGAAAGTGGTACCTCCCAAGTAAATGCATACTAAAATGATCTGTGGAAGTGTAGCGAAAATGAATAATGTACCTCCACTAGCGAATGTGTATTATCTCTGAGTAATCCTCCGTTAATTTTCAGTCATTTATCTCACTTCGCAGACCGTCAGTGCTTTTATCCCTTCGCCCAGCGGCTCGACGCCGTTAGTAACCGGGGATCCCAGCCGGTCATTCGATCAGAAATCCGTGACTTCACGGAACCCCTGACTTCACTTCACGGACTTAATTTCCGTGACTTCACGGAACGTCGTTAAGCAATTCGACTTACGACTTGGGCTTTATCTTATTAGAATTTATTAATACTTGATCGCACAAAAATTCCCTCATTCAATTTGACTTCAGAAATTTTTGAGAATTTGACGATCATTTTTTAAACTCTCTCAATCTTTTGAGGTCGATTTTTGGAATTGTCAGTTCCAACTTCCCAATGGGAAGATGTTCTCCTCCATTCTCAAATATCACCAAGCTATCATTCACATTTTTTCACGTGGTCTTAGAGCATCTCCAAGAAGACAGTTTTCTTTTTCCCAGTGAACATCTCTTGCACGACTGACCCACGAGCAAAGAAAACAGCAATATTTTGTGTTCCCTGATTCTCGGTTTAAGAGCATTGTTCCTTCAGCCATGAGTTTTCATTATTGTGGCATTGCTACTTATTTCATTTCCAAGAATTATTGTATGTTCTTCATATTTTATACTGGTGTTTGGATTTAATGAGTGCGCTCGTTTTAATACTCCACAAATTATATTTTTATTTGATAATAGTTCGATTTTCTCTACGATAAATATTGTTGTTCCTTCAGTCATGATTCGTTTTTGTATTTCGCTCTGCTATCAATTAGATTACGAACTCGTTGTTGAATTATGAACACATTTCAGCATTGCTCCAACTAATAGACCAAGTTTCAAACAAAAGAAAACACACTATATAATTTCGTGAGGGTCTTATCCATCTTATCGTTAAGGATCGACTCTGACGTCACGAGATTGGTGAACGAAAGCGAAGAACGAGTGGCGGCATCCACGGCTTCCTGTTTCTTAGTTTAAATGAGAATGAAGCGTTTTAATTATTAATTAAAAAGTATTTTGGCGTAAAATGCATAAAAAAGTATGCATTGAGTAGTCTCAAGGAGGTTTTATGTTAATCGCGAAAGCCGAAACCTCGTCATGTAATTGGACACAAGCAGCGAAGCGTTAGTCAACCCGTCGTAAAGGTTTGAGGTAATACATACGACGCCATTTCGCTCATGGGTCCATGTTGCCATTTGCTATATTCTCGCGGAAGTGAGTCGATTCATTAAGATAAGGGCGAAGAGCCCACAATATTTTCATTAACGGGAAAACTGTTTCACGAAATCTATTCCATGACATGATTCCCATCAAGTTGAGGGTTTTTTTATATTGTGTAAATAACCATATCAGCTTATAAAAATACCATTTTAAATCACAGATATACACTGAGAAGACAAAAAGCATGGGGTACCTCTAATATCGTGTTGGACTTCTTTTTGCCCGGCAGTGCAGCAACACAACATCGCATGGGCTCAACAAGTCGTTGGAAATCCCCTTCAGAATTATTGAGCAATGTTGCTTCTGTAGCAGTCCATAATTGCAAACGAAAGTGTTACCGGTGCAGGATTTTGTGCACGAACTGACCTATCGATTATATCCCATAAATGTTCGGTGGGATTCATGTCTGGGTGACCAAATCGAATTGTCCAGAATGTTCTTCAAATCAATCGCGAAGAATTGTGGCCCGTTAACATTGCGCATTATTCGCACGGTAACATGGCGAAAATATTCCATTGTTGTTTGAGAACATGAAGTCTACAAATGATTGCCCAAGTGGCTGTTTTCCAAGTAGCTGAACCATCTCCTGTAAAATATCGGTTCATGGAGACACCACCAGCTTGCACAGTGCCTTGTTCCATGGCTTCATGAGGTCCGCACCACACACTACCATCAGCTCTTACCAACTGAAATCGGGACTCATCTGACCGTTTTCCAGTCGTCTAGCCAATCGAAATGGCCGCGAGCCCAGGAGAGGCGCAGCAGCTTTGCCGTTAACAAAGGCACTCAAGTCGGTCTTCAGCTGCTTTCGTCCATTAATCAAATTTAGCCGCATTGTCCTAACGGATACATTCATCGTTCGTCGTATTAAATTCTAGACTACTATTTCATGTTCAGTGTTGCTTGTTTGTCAACTCTACGCGTTTCCGTGCTGAAAGATTTGCCTCAAATTAGGTTGGTTGGTTGGTTAGTTAGTAATTCCGGCCGCGTCAACAGCTTAGGTCATCAGTACCGTAAGTGTAGTGCGTGTTTTTCCTGAGAGGTAGCGGTGACTTCCCGTTGGATGGCCAGACCAGCGCCGACCTACCGTCGGCACCAACACCCTAGCTGGGAAAAGCTCTAAGCTCCCCACCGGTCTCCCGGAATATGTGGTAGTGTAATGCATGTTAGTGTAAGTGTGTAAGGGATGAGAAGAGGAAGGAAAGATCGCGCGCGGGCGGTTTCGCGGCCCGTTTGTTGGGGTACTGTTCCGGCTGGTGTTGATCGGAGAAACTACGGAAAATACCGATCAGAGCAGCCGGCCGCTAGAATTCTGCTCCTGGCAGCGACTGAATTCGACCTAGCTGAAAAGCCAGTGTTGAAAATCATGCCGCCGCCAGGACTCGAACCTAGGACTCCCGGTCAGAGGAGCTGCAGTGACATCAATTGATGCACTGAGCTACCGCTCCCGGTCAAATTAGGTACTCGGCACTCTTGACACTATGGATCTCGGAATAATGAATGATAACGATTTCCGAAATGGAACGTCCCATGCACCAACTACCATTCCCTGTTCAAAGTCTGTTAATTCTCGTCGTGCTGCCATAAGCACTTTTTCACATGAATCTCTTGAGTGCAACTGAAAGTTCTGCCGAAGCACTGCCATTTTAAACCTTATGAGGACGATACTTCTGACACCTGTCCCATGATTGCATATTGCTATCCCATGATTTTTGCCACCTCAGTGTACCCTTTAATTTTATTAATACTTATTTATATTTGCATAGAATTTGCTAAGAACCCATCACCAATTGTAAAGACCTGAAACCAAAAACCTAAAATGGGAGATAATTTATGAGTTTGAAATGCATGCATCACCATTGTGGTACTAATACAGCATCATCAACTCATTAAAAATATTTTGTTCCAGATCATTTGGTTCACTGCACTTTTTCCATATGTTGTGCTAATCATTCTACTGTGTCGTGCTGTCACATTGGATGGTGCAGCCCAAGGGTTAGCTTTCTATGTGACTCCAAGATGGCAGAAGTTGCTGGAACCTGGTCCATGGATTGATGGGGCCACACAAATATTCTTTGCCTATAGCATTGGAACAGGTGCCTTGCCAGCTTTAGGATCCTATAATAAATTTCATCATAATTGTTACAAGTAAGTTGGTACCATTATTTCAAGATTATCTTTATCCTTTCTCAAAAAATGTCATCAAATATACCTTATGGTACAAATTATTGAAATATTAGGGCTTAATAATTTCAATCAATTTAATTAAATGTTTTTATGTGTTTATTACTTGCATTTTAAAGTTCTTGGAAATATCATTGTTAATCTTTTAGCACTGATTGTGTTAGAATATGTGCTTTTTTAATAAATTGCAAGGAATTTTTATGCAAATGATTGGTTTATTGCTAGAGTCTAGATTACAAGCAAATGATTCAATATATTTTATGCACAGTAATTAGTTTTGTATGTTTTAATTATTAAATTACAGAAGAGACAGAATGTAACTACAAAAAGTGCCAATTCTTAAACTAATTGGATTACTTTTTATGTCAAAATGTGTGTTCAATTGTTTTGGTTGACATTTTTTAAAATCGAAATTGTCACACCAAAGAAACCTCAGGGGTTTTCATGTCCTCCCAATTACCGGGGGTAGATTGATTTTATTTTATTTTTACCTTATAATAGTTTGTGAGAGTTCTGTGAAGAAGATTGGGAATGTCATTTTTGATACCAGAAATGCTTTTTTTATATTAATGTTTCAATGTATCTATTTCACCAAATATACAACTAGATGAAATATATTTTATGCACCATAATTGGTAGTACACACAGTTCCCTCCAATGTAATAAAATCTATTTTCAAAATCAAATCAGCTATAGATTTGGACTCTTTATCCCTTGTTATGTCCTTTGTGCCATGGAAACATGTAATTGGTAATACACAGTAACTTCGTGCCATGTATTTGTGACTATGTAAATAAATGTTTTTTTCAGAGGGGAAAAGAAATCCTTCCTGATTTGACTCAGAATTTCTCTAAATATTTTAATGTGATGTTTCTGAAGAAAGTAAATTAAATGTGATTTAAAAAGTTTGTTAAAAAGAATGGCAAGAATATTACAGTACTCCTCTGATAATTTGCCTCAACTGCCTGACACTAAATCCTCAAATATTATTGTGTTTCCTGTGGCTCCTTAATACATAGATATGCTTTATCATAAAGGAAAAGATAAATGATATTGTCATCATCAATTCATGTGAAGTTTGATACCTCAACTTCTGGGTCAATGCCAGTGAGGCAGGAATCAAGTTTGTTTTGCAGTTTCCTGATCGCCAGGCAATCCTGAGCAATCCCTGAACAAATGTGAGTTGACATGTTTTGCTTCTGGACAAAATGTAACTTCATTATCTGTGCAGGTCCTCTAGAGTTCAGTGGGAAAAATAGTTTTATTCAAATTATTGTTCATCATGTTTCCATGGCCCAAAGGACATAATAAGGGATGAAGAGCCCAAATCTATAGTCGATTTGATTTTGAAAATAGATTTTATTACATTGGAGGGAATATTTCGTTAACAAATCTTGCCAAAAGCACTCCTTTCTTTCTGTATTCAGAGAATTAAACTTGTATGTGGTTGCAGGTAGAATTAAGAAAATTTGCACACAGAATCTCTCCCCCATAGCATCACTCACATAGTTTTTAACTGTTTCTCAAATTAAAAAAAAAGGATATTTTTAAACCTAAAATACAAGAAGAAATCTACTATTAAGAAATTATTCAATGTTTTCAGGGATGCTCTGATTACCTGTGTGGTGAACACTTTCACAAGTCTTCTGGCAGGATGTGTTACATTCTCAATCCTCGGCTACATAGCGCAGGAGAAAGGAGTTAACGTTGGTGAAGTTGTAACAAGTGGACCTGGTCTGGTCTTTCTCACTTATCCCGAAGTTGTTCTCAAATTACCTGGAGCACCTGCATGGGCTGCAATTTTCTTCTTCATGCTAGTGGTAAGTTCACTTACTCTACTGCATGGCTACTTTAATAAATAATCTTAAATATTATATGATTCAAGAAAATTGTTTATATTCTTTCAAAAGAGAAATATTATGTTTATATTCTCGACTAAGGGTGGTACTATAGTACTGAAATGAATAATGATATTGAAAATTATTTATAACAAATACTGTTCCATTCTTCAATTTTCTAAAAGAAATTTCATCTACCGTTTCATTTATTTTGTCTTAGGAAAAAGAAATTTTTTTGAATGAGAAAATTCAATGAATATTTTTATGCCCTCAAAATTCTAGTAGTTTTATAAGGCAAACATATTTCAATCAGTTGCATAGCATTATTAATGCTATGTAAGTATTTTTCCTTCTGATACTTAATACAGAAGAAAATAGACTATCATTACGATTTGAGACTGGCATATATATTATTTGTATTCGAAGAATCAGGTTTTCAAAGTAATGTGCTGTAAAAAAAATCATCTCTTTGTATAGATTACTAATTATACTCATTTGATGGAAATAGTGTTACAGATTTTCTATATTTAGTAATGACTAATTATTAAAATTCTAATGTCAAGGCAGATGCTGATAGCTCACGGGGTTCTGCCTTTGTGTTCAGAAAAATGCCATTCTATCTTTGCATTAACACTCAAGCCCGGGAACATATGTATTGTGAATAAAAAGTTTTTAAATACAATTTTCTCCTTCCATTTGCGTCATTTGTTAATTCAAAATTTGTGCTTCATTAGTAAAAATTAATTGCTCTGTTCTGCCAATCAACTGGTTCTAAGTGATCAAAAAAATTTATTTCATTTCATGTTTCAGTTTTCATGTTATTGAGAAAGAATGAATATTCAATGCTTTAATTGAACTTCACTTACCTTGTAAGAGTGAAGAAATAGAAAATTACAAGAATAAAAATTATTTTTATTCTTAAATTTAAAAATATATAATTATTTAAAATTAAAAGGTTATGATTTCTTCTTAAAAGACATTGCATTTACTTTAAAATGTTTGAGGAAGTCTTTACTAACTGAAAATATAAAAATTGTTGTCATTAGTTATATTTTTCTAATAACTGAATCTTAGGAGAACTGTTTGCTAATGTTTTGAGGTATATTTAGTTAATTTTACTTTTGTCTGCAGACTTTAGGAATTGATAGTGAATTCTGCATTGTGGAAAGTTTCATCACTGGTGTAGTGGACATGTGGCCTGATAGCCTTGACCTCCATCGTATAAATTCACTTTTAGTATCTAATGCTCTCATGTTATGTCTTGAATACAATGGTCACTCATGTAAAATATCAAATTTTTTAATTGTGTAATTTGTTGGTTTTTCAAGAATTTATTTTAGAGTTAGGCGCAAACATTATCATATTAATAAATGTGTTGTGTAGGGTGGAGTGCTTATATATTTCAACTTATGGACTTCTCTGCCAGTGAGTATGTCACTCCTTTAGGTGTGCTTTCCAAACCATTGCAATTTCATGGATAGTTGGTGCAGACAAGTTCTCTGAATGTGTTCATCAAATGATGGGCATACGACCCAATAAATTTTGGTATATTTGCTGGGTGTTCTTTGCTCCTATTGTAATGTTGGTAAGTATTATTTTCCTATCAATTCACAAGACTAAAAGTGGTTAGTGAAAATAACATGACATAGAATAGAAGATTGATATACTATCATCAAAGTGCATTCATACATTTTCAGAACTACTGGAAGTACCCAGTGCATTTGCTTTTTGTATCATAGCAGTTTGTGAAATTCCCCAAAACAGTATTATAATCAACTCCCAAAGCTTAGTGAACTATAACAAAAGAGTATTCCATCAGCAATTCACTACTGAGTTCATCCAAAGGAGTGCAGATTCTTATAAAACATCACTTAATATTGGGAAAACAATACTCTCATTAAAAATACTCTTTGATTATATTTCAATAAATTTCATTGTAAATGCTACTAACCTCTTGTTTATGAAAATCCAAAACATCACCTAATTCAAATTTAGTAGTGGATAGCGTGTAGGACCTACTAGATTAGTATTTTATATTACTCCACAAATATTAAGGGAGTAAAGATTGTAAATAATAAGTAAATTTATATTTTGTAACTATAATCATTTAACTTCAAAATAATTTCAATATAGTGGCTTTATTAACAGTAAATATTGGGGAAAATATGCACATGAAGCATGGTGCTTGCCACACAACCTTCTCCCACTTCTAGAAATCATATAACATCTTCTATGACTTGTTAATCTACAGAGAACACTGGAAGTGGGGAAAACAAAAGTCAAAATGAATGGACAGGAGTTCCAACCTTCTGTAAACCCTAAGAAGGTATTCCTGCCGTACAAAATGTAAAAGCTAAAAAAATAATAATAATAATTTCTCTCAACATCCATAAATTAGTGGTTTTCTTAAATTATTTACCTCTTTAAAATAGTCTGCCACAGAATATGTGAGACCCAGCATATGGATTGATGAGTTGTGGATTCTAATCACAGCTATTGTTCAATGAACAGAAGGTGTGAAATAAGATGACCACAGTCTGAAGCCAGATTCCCATTCTGCAGAAGTGTTGCTAAGGGCAAATAAACTAGATAAAAGAGGATAATGGAAACCACATGCAGTAAAAGAAATAAGAGGTCTAATTGACATATTAAGAATCACTGGAGAATGATTTATAGATCATGCTGGTATGATTGATCTGAAAAGAATCTTTTGACTCTTATCTTTATTATACTTACTAATGATAAAATTGATGGAAATGTTGAAAAAAGGATATTAACTTGAAAGAAGAATAATTAGTATCAAAATTGGTATCTTCAAGGATATTTATTAGTTGTGAAATTATTTACATGAGTGTCAACACCTTTTTTGAAAATGAAAAATAAAATAAAGGGAGAGAGCATCATACGGTCTTTGTGATGTAATAATGACCTATGACAGTGTGATTGTCATAAAGTTATCAGAAGTTATGAATAATGGTAATGTAAATAAAATCTTAATAAATACGGTGAAGAAATGTATGTAGACCCTAGAGAAAACTGAAAGTTGGTATACATATGGCTAAACATTTCCTTATTAAAAAGGATACTGTTTGTCATCTACCCTTTTTAAAATATACGTTAATGTGGTGTTAACAGGTATGGAAAAGAAAATGTGCTGGCTTGGGAATACAACTTAATGATAACACACTCTATACCCTACAATTCACTGATGATCCAGGTGCTGATGTGAACAAAGTATTGAATATATGACTAGGAAGATAAAAAAAGAAAAGTATGAGAAATGGGGACTCTGCCTCAACCTAGAAAAAACAGTATTATGGGCCTTCGGCAATACACATAGCGTATTGACTATGGAAACCGGAGAAATAACAAGAACAGCAGAGGACATAAAGTACTTGGGAACAATAGAGAAACAGTGTTTTTATGGAAAGGAATGTGAAACCTGACTCATTAAAGAAAGAAAAATATTAGGAGCCTTAAATCTAGTGATCTGGAATCCAAATATAAGCAAGAAAATGAAAATGATAATATATAAATGTATGATTGAAAGTGCCTTGTCTGGAGCAGAAATATAGCAACTTCCAAAACATGAAAAGAAAATTGAAGCCTGGGGAAATGGATTTTCTTAGAAGAGTGGCAACAATATCTAGAAGGAAAAGAATTAGAAATAGATGGGTTAAGGAGATAAGAAATGAAGACCAAGACCAGGGTGGGACGACCAGATCAGAAAGATAATCCAATGTCTTAGAGTACCTCTGATTCTGGAAGAATAGAGAAGACTGGAAAGATTAGGTGCCAGAAGACCGAAGTAGCAGTTTAGAAATTGGCAAGAAGAAGGAGAAGGAAAAATAAAAGCAATAGAATGGAGTATGCAGTGTGTTGATAGATGACATGAGAGTAGTTACTTCTTTGGACCTACACTAATTGAACCTAATTTTTGGAGATGCCTAAGAGTTAACCTTTTTCAACCAACTGGAAGTAGTATATGTTGCAACAACTCTACATTCATGGAAGAGCATGTTCAAATCAGAGTAGGATTGGAGATTACAAAAAAAGTGCTAAGGAGTGCTGTCACTCACCAACCATTTCTAATCGATATTTGGTGAAAATAATTATAGATTGCATGAAGCGATCACATGGTGTTTCAATCAGTGGGGGAAGACTTACTGCTGATAGAACAAGCAGAAATTCCAAAACATATGACTGACATAGATACATAAAAAGTTATCAGATTAGGTGAAAGATTCATGACAAGAATCTAGAGAGGAATTTAATCATTATTAATAATAATAGGGATGATGAAAAATATGCAAGACAGAATAGTTTGCAAAGAAGTAGAACAGGTGCGCATATTCAAATATTTTGGAAATCTCATAAGATGTGATTAGTGAATGAGATGAAACCAAGATCATATTGTGCCAAAGGCATTGGCTAACAAAGCATTTGCTTACTTGGAATTTATTGTTACCAGAGACATTGAGCAAGAACTCTGAAAAGATTGATACATTGAGAAGGAGAAGAAAAAGAATAGATATTTGAGATGTATATCTATAGAAGGATGCAGAAAAATATGATAAATCAAATGAGAAAAGTGCTGAAAGTTAGAAAGGAAGATATTGTTGAGGCCATTCAAGAGACAAAAGAAGAAATGGCTAATACCAGTACTTGAGAAGTTAATGGTTAGAAACGGAACCAAAGGTTCTCGAAGGAACAAGATGAGTGGAAAGTGGTATTAGTTCCTGGATAGTGTGAAAGTAGAGTGAACACAATAGAACAAAGAAAACAGCTGAAGACAGAACAACATAGATGCAAACTTGCCACCAGGCAGAAAACCGATAAAGTTGATGGTGATGATGGTGGTGATGGTGATAGCGATAGTGATGGTGATGATGATTATGGTGAAATTGTCATTTGTTTAAGCTCAAATGCAAGAGTGAAACTGCGCTGTCAGTGTTTTGCTTCCTACTGACTTTCTATTGTATATTTACTTTCTTTCCCATTAATGATTTTTAGCAGTTTAATATTTGTTCAAATGCACAAATGAGAGGAAATTTTCTTTCATATTTTTTTATTGCAGTTCCTTTAATATTAATTGTTGCATTTTTAAAGTACAACATTTCCCTCTTATTATTTATCAGCAAAAAGAAAGAAATTGTTACAATTTTGCAAATAACAATTTAATATTAAAAATATTGTATATTTATTTAATGTAACTAGTATTTCCTGATACATGTTGCTTTTCAAATAATCATTACTGAAGAACAATCAGATGAAACATTGGCTCATTTTCAATGACTTAACTATTAATTTCTTAAAACATATTTCAAACTTGATGTTTTTAGAATGCCTTTTTCTAAATAAGTCATCATTTTCATTGTCTCTTGTGAATTTTTTAATATTGTTATGTAGACTTATAGGCCTAATTCCAACCTAATTCCAAGCTAGGTCATTAAGTTAATGAAGTAGGCACTCTTGGGTGAAGAGGCTCCTTGTTAATGGTTTTTAGAACAGTTTCATGCAATTCTGCAAACAAATGCTGATATAGTTCTTTATTTTTGTCTGGACAATAAAAATAACTTTATTCCCCTGTGGTTGGTGTATCTTATCTTGTTATGATACTATGCCTTTCAATACAATGTTTTCAAGAACTTTCCTGATTATTTCCTGTTTATTATTCTTAAAAGAAAATAAATTAATTAAATTGTTGCTTCTATGGTCATACAACTTATTGGAAAAACAAAGCATTTGAAATTACTATACATTAAAATACAACACTAATATCTTGTTATTTTGTTTTGTTTTTTAGTCGATTTTCTTCTTCTACTGCATCCAGTATGAACCCATAAAGTATGGAAAATCTTATCAATACCCAACATGGGCAGAAGCAATTGGTTTAATGATGAGCATTGCATCTATGATTTGGGTTCCAGCTTATGCAATTTATTACGTATTGGCATCACCTGGCTCGTTCAAAGAAGTAAGTAAGAATGGCATGAAATTAGCAAATATTTCTCTCATGACTGCACTATTAGGTGTAGAGGAGGATGTGCTCCTGGACCTAGCAGTGCTTTGCTTCTCTCTCCTGTAAATCTCAAGAATTTTCAAGATCATGCTCTCAATATGTATTTTATTTAAAACTCCATTAGTTCCCTCTAAGTGACCTTCTGTATGAGAAAAATTGGTATTAAAAGAAACAAAGTTTATTTTCAATGCTTTTGTTTCAGAATATTCTCAAAGGTCTGCAGCCTAATATAAAATCAAGAATCAAGATTCCAAAAGGACAGAAAACTGCTATTATACCAATGTCAGAAAGTAGTGCTGGTCTTCTTACAAAGAACAATTCTTTTCTGAGTCAACAGTAATGTTGATAACTTTTAGATACTGCAACTTGACACAGGTCAATAGATGTTGTGTTGACCAAATAGATTTCACATCCAATAGTAGTCTTTTGAACATACTCAAAAGTCTATTGTGATATTCATTCTGATCAATTGTATAAAAACACTAATTAAAGGAGAGAAATTAAAATAATGTTTGATAAATTAATATCTTGAAATTGATTAAGTCAATTGATTAAGACATATAAAGTGTTTGTGTAATTTGAAGAAAATATTTAGTAAGGATTTTTATTAAATCATACCTTGATGAATGTCATCTAGAAACTGTTATGTACATATACAGCACTAGATGTGTTATGGACAAAAGTAATAGGCAAGGAAATGTATGACTGTGAATGTTGTGTAGTAATGGATCCAAATATTTGGATTAGAGAGAAAATGATAATATAAGAGTATTTGGGAATAATAGAAAGATCAGCCTCAGTAAATATTTGTTGACAATTTTTTATTGCTGGTATATTTCTACGAATATGAAACATTAAATGAAAAAAGAAATTTGGAAACTGATATAACCTTATTGCTTAGTCTTCCTGAAATAGCACTGCAATTATTTGGAGAGGGAAAAAAGAATGTACAGAATATCACTAATTATAAATAAACATTGTCAATAATGAAAATTTTGATCACTGAAATATATGAAAAGAATGTTTTATTCCAGAAGACTAGTTTAATGCTCAATGCCAGGTGTTCATAAATTAGTTTTCAGATGAGCAAGGCCTCTACAAGAAACATTTATTTCTAATGCCATGACACCATTATCACGTATATCTAATGAAAAAAAAATGTAGTATATTTTTTCAGAGCATTATGGCTTATTTTCATGTTTTGGATTGGATCATTAAAATTTTATTTGAAAGATTGTGTTAAGATAGGGTCTCCAACTGGATTTTTCAAATGTAGGATGTTATCGTGAAAATGCAGTACATTCTGAAAAGTTGACACACAAACCAAACTTCTATTCACCAGAGATAATGCGATACAAAATAAATTCACCAATTCAATTATCTGAAATTAATGATACTTTTAGTTCTTTACCACTTATGACTGTTTACATAAATGTATACCTAAACTGTTTTGTTTAGGTTCTAAATAGAATATCATGAGAGAGATGCCAACTTTATAATTAAGTAACGATTGAATTGAAGCCTTCATTGTGGTCTTTATATTGAATTATTATTTAATTTATTTACATAAAATAATCACACTACAGCAACAGAAAATTCAAAAAATGCTAGACATTTGAGGAAAAGCTAGAATGTCTGCCAGACATAAATTGAAACACTGAAAACCATGATATGTCCTTTAAAAGCCAGTTGGTTGGTAACTCTATGTTAAGATTTTCAAATTATGATACTTCTCTTGGAAGTGGTTGTCTATGCGCACTGTGTATCTGAGAGAATTATAAATGTCATACAAAGTTTTCATAAACCTTACTGTTTACTTTGCATGCTGACAGTATTAAATTCTGTATGTTTGAAACACTTATTTTTAATAACACTTGTAATGTTTCTGTAATGTATGAAATGAATTGTCACTCCAATTCATTTTTTATATTTATGTGTAGATATGTGAATAGATGTTAACTTATAGCAAATAAGTACCTATTTCATTGCGTGATCATCATGTTGTATAATTGTTTATAGATTTGATGGTTTTGTTGCTGAATTTTTATATTGTCTACCTAATTGCATACAATTGTTTGTATATAAAATATATTTACCCTGTTTGTCTTCCTCTATATAGTACAGTGTAATTTTTAAGTTATATACCTATTTAACTCCTTTGCAAATAAACTCTCTTGCAGTAATCCTAGAGTATCACTTATAGATCTCAGAACTCTATTACATGATGTTAAAAATAAAAATGTATTATTGTTTTAGAACTTTGTAGCTGGTACTGATCGGCTTGCAATAGGTGGGAAAACTTAGGGTTAGAAAATAATGTTCCATGCTCATTTTATTGTGTCAAATGTATAATTGCAGTCGATTAGTATGTGTTATTGTTGCAATAGCATTGCCTGTAAAATAATGTAACCAGAATGAATAATATATTCTTTTGATTTTAATTAAAACGGACCTTAATATATTCATACTTTTATTTTAATTCCATTTAAAAGATCATTTAATTTCTTTACCTTCACAGAAGTTTCATATACTGAAGTTCCTTAACTAGCTACATTTTGCAATGTATTGAAAATTTAACTTTTTCTCAAGGAAAATATAAAATGTAAAGAAAGAATTAATTCTCTTTTTGAAATTATATAATTGATTAGAAATTAAATAGTGCATTGCAAACCATTTTATAATATTTTTGCATGAACTGATGAAGTAAAATTACATTAACAAACTGTGAAAACTGAAAGTAGTTTAAGAAGAAAAACAAAATGATTTAGCAGAATACAGAGAGCTTTACGAATTATATTTTTAAATTTCTGAGGATGAGAGATATCAAAATCATTTTACAGAACACTTTTGACAGGGAAGTTTAAATAGCACTGCACATACAATTTCAAACATTTCCATAGCCACTGAAATGTTTCATTTACCTGGAACAAGAGAGGAAAAATATAATTTTTTTGGCCTAAAGTTATGTATTTTCTAAGAATACTCTTTTGTCTTTTGACAGGAGTGTTAGAAGAGAATGCAATCTAATTATGTAAATGTAGATACAAAAATATGAATAATATGAAAAGAACCGACAAGTGTTTCTTGTCATGCAATTAAATAGAAATATCCTGCATACAAGTACACTACTTCTATATTATTACAATATAAGTTGAAAATTTCACATCTGTATTTTATGACAGATGAATGTAATATTTGTGTTACATACTCACTTGATCACACTATGTATAGATATTGGAAATTAAGTTTTAGGTCATCAGAATACTAATATTTTATTATTTCGTAACTATGTGATGGTACATAACTTTATGGGCCCAAATTTTAGATACTACTATTCATATAAATTGTTTGTACATATTATAATTAAAATTGATTAAGAAAAATATTTTTAGATCTTCCTTGATCAGATGTTGTTGTTGGAAACATGTATTTGTATTCATGTTTTAAAACTTTGCATATGAAACAAAAATGTTTTAAATGTATGAGATCTATGACTAAAGTGGTTCTGAAGGTAAAAGCAATGCTGTTCAATGTATTGTATTTTTAATTCAGATAAAAGGCAACAATACACAAAAATTAAACTCAGACTAAATTAAAAAAAATATGGAGAACGCTCGCAGTAGTTTACGCTCTTCTGGACTTTCCCAGCGTGGAAATACACTCCTATTATCCCATGAATTATTATTTTGTTGTCATAAGTTATATTGCAATAATTTTTAAATGTTTGAAGCTGTAACATTCGTACCTCTTCAGACTAAATTAAAAAAAATATGGAGAACTTTTTAGAGTTCTGTTGTAAGTTGCCTAATTTTGCTTCGCGTATCTTTCTTTTTCATTTTTAAAGTCTACAATCAATGAACAGGGTGTTTTGACCGATCAGACAGGTGATTAGAGGGCAATGCTTAAAATATTTACCAAATTCTCTAGGGTGCATGTGACAGCAGAACATGAACTGATATCTGCACACCAGCAGTTCTACACATAGTATGCATTGTTCAATGAAACTAAGGGGCGTTTGTGTGTATGGCGAGCAAATTCCGCCATAGCGAATTATTCTGTGAAGAAATAACACCACTCCCTTTTTTAAAGCTCTCTCAATCACCTCTATGTGTTCTGCGGGCTTCAAAATTGTAACTTAAGTTTTGAGGGGCCTCCGTGACCTAGCAGATCGTAAGAAAGGTGACCCAGTTTAAAAATTGATCCGATCCACTAACTTTGAAATGAATGGTGAACCACTTCTGCATAGGGTCAGTTTGATGACTTCTCAAATGTCTGGTCTTTGAGCTCTTAATATGATACATATGCAAACGCTCGTCTCAAATGAAATCAAGATTATCCAATCAACTCTCCTTTTCACAACTCGGATAATTAGCTTTAATTTGAATTATGTAAACGTCCCAACCAAATGGATTCGCAAGAGAAAAATCCACCTTCATCGCTCTCGAGTGACGAGCTGCGTTCACGCTAATTAAGCGCAGCAAGAATGCAAAAGAACAAAAAGAAGGTGACAAGGCGATCTGGGTCATCGCAGCGCCCGTAGAGCCAATCACCGTCGGAGGTGCGTGGCGAGAGCTCCGCTGGTTACGTCTGGTGTTAATTGCATCTGCCGCACAGTGGTTCAGAGCGAAGGATTGGCGGCGAAAACCATATCTGGACACATTGTTGGAATTGAAATTGCATCCCGACACATTGTTTGAATGCAATTTCCAAATCAATTCAATAGTTTCCTGGATCCCAGAATTTTACTATAACATCGAAATTTTGAAATTGCAAGTGGGGAATTCGAAAACATCTATGAATTAAAATTTAAGATTTTACTTTTGTCTCATTGCTTAGTTTCAGTATGGTATGAAAATTGTGTATAAGATGAAAGCATGACATCATATTTTGATTCAATTAGTTTCTTCTATTTGCATGTCATTTTAGTATTGGTTGATATTAATTTACTGAAGTAACGTTTATTAATAACTACGTACAACAGTTTCTCATTAAATAGCTTCTACAGCGAAATATATTTGTAACTTTGTCCTTAAGAATTAATATAATTCTGCTCAATACAGCGCGTTCCATTTGCATTGTACCATAACAAGTTTTCCGAGCTCTCGCGATATATTGAATAACTTCCAGTTGAGATGATTTAAGCGAAGACACATCATCTTACACTTTAAACAAATTCATTAGATTGTAAAATATTGTTGGCACAATAGATTTCTCTGGATTAAAAAATGTGTATTTTAAAAGGCACACGCAAAATGCAAGAACCAGAATATAGAATTAATTAAATGTGAAATATATTGATTATGTTATTGGCGAATTCCAAGTGGATGCCATCACCTGAAATTATTGCACCCCTTTGTAACTAGTTACTAAGAATCAATATAAATTTGTTTGCGTGTATGTATGTCCGTAAGTGTGTGTAGGAATATATTATAGAGAAGTGGAAAGAGAAAACACATAGACCGAGAGAGGTAGAGAGAGAAAGAAAGAGAGACAGAAAAAGATGCAGTGAGTGAGAAAAAACGTCTGGCAGAGAAGCAGAGGGAGAGCTGTATAAAATAAGTTCTATTACTGGCTAATACGTTCTTCATCTTGTCCACTACTGGCTGTTGCGCCGCGGGAGGGCGAGTGTGCGACGGACAATTGAGGCGCGGTGCGCGCGCGATGCAAGAGGCACTGTCCCACTGCGCGTCCGCGCCGCGGGGATTTTGCGCGCTCTGATTGATGCGCGCCCTCCGACCCCGCGCGCCGTTGCGCCTTCGCTTCGCCTCGCCTCGCCTCGCCTCGCGGGAGAGCGCCGCTCCGCCTCGCCCCGCCCCGCCCCACCCCGCCACGCCTCCCGCTCCGCCTCCTCTGCTCCGGCTCTCCCCGCTCCGCCTCTGCTGCGCCCCGCTCCACCCGCCCCGCCCCGCTCCATTCCGTTCCGACCTGCCCCGCCCCGCTCCGCCTCTGCTGCGCCCCGCTCCACCCGCCCCGCCCCGCTCCATTCCGTTCCGACCTGCCCCACCCCGCATTGCCTCTGCTGCGCTCTGCCCCGCCCCGCCACGCTCCATTCTGCCCTCCCCCGTCTCGCTCCGCCCCCCGCTCCGCCCCACTCGCTCCGCCTCCTCTGCTCCGACTCTCCCCGGTCTGCCCCGCCCCGCTTCGCCACTGCTGCGCCCCGCCTCGCTCCGCTCCATTCCGCTCCACCCCGCCCTGCCTCCTCCGCTGTACACAACCCATGCGCTTATCATCATCACCACCACCGCCGCTAGCTGTCTCCCACGGCCTCAGCTCACCTACTTGTACCCCGGTGGGGAAACGGTCTGGATCCCCTGGAGCTTCAGCGCGTGCATTCGGAGCGGGGCCTCTACCACCCCTCCTGTGCTTCTCGCGACGCGACTTGGCGCTAGAGGACTCGGGGAGGAGCTCCAGCCAATTCATCTGGCACCGGCATCTTCGTTATTGTTATCTATGTGAGATATCGGTTGTGATCGATAATTGGAATGATTGTAGGTGTTGTCATTGTCAACAATATTATTTATTTTACAAATACCAGCTTTCGATGGCTTAGCCATCATCATCAGTTTTCTGCTGGCTAAGCCATCGAAAGCTGCTATTTGTAAAATAAATAATATTGTTGACTAATGATTCCTTACCAATCATTCAATTATGTAGATGTCAACTACACCTCACCACTGAATCAAATGTGATCGATAAATCACTGTTTTTACGTTATGTATCTTAGATACCGATGCTCATCCATTTACAATCATGGTAATCACCAGTACTGAACTATGGAGAACAGGGGGATTCATTACATAACATAGCTTGCCGGGAAGTCTCATGCAATATGTCAGATACCCAAAATAAAATTGGGGCAGGGACCCGTCCGTCCCCTTACTCTGGCGGTACCGCCCTTTTTAAATTATTTATTTTATGTTGCTTTAAAACATCTAAGATATTTAGCGACCACTATTGATTTATGACAGAGATAAATTTTACGTATTATATTAAAAATAAATACAATAACAGTAAGTCAGAACAGGACAATAAGTTACATACGTATACTAAATTTACAATAATTCAGATTATATAATCAAGTTCAGCAATATTAAGATATTTTAAAATTGACTTGCAATCTTCAATTGAATTAAATATTTCATACATTTCGTTTTTGATGCCAAGAGAGTTTCGTAGATTTTGGAGGCTTAAACATTCACGTATAATGTAAGACGTTGCTAACAATTGTCGCCCGTGGTCACAACCCAACAGGCCGAAACATCATTTGAGGGTTGATGCCAAATATTTCTACATTGTAGAGTGCAAACAACCCCTCTTTTCGTTACTACACGTCTGGAGAGCTTCTTAACCTTTTCTAATTGCACTTTTCAACGTGGGGCACCTAAAATGTAAGGAGAAAAATTCGAATTTTCCAATTTCATCCAGTGCAATCCAATGCAATAGGCCCTAAGAATTATGTCACGTGTGTGCGTTCTGAGTGAGCGGGTGTTTTAAAAGTGGTGCTATTGTTTTATAATTTTAACATTCAAGTTAGGCGCATTATTTCCAATCCGTGTTAACCAACATAAGAATTGTTTTCATAGGTGATACATTATTGCTAGGTTACTCATCGAATTCTCATTTTCAGTACCTATGGGAAACTCTGGCATGTAAAATTTGTGGATATCATCAGACGAAGTGATTTAAATGCTAGTACCTTTGGAGAATTTTAATGTAAGCCACCGCAGTTTTTACTGATGTGAAGTAGGGGTGCGACATCGACAACAAAACATCAATGTTTCAAAACATCGATGTTTAAAATTGGAACATCGGTGTTCACAATACACCGCCCAAGTTCTTCGAGTTTTTAAATATCGATAATTTTCAAATTGGTTTCGTAGTCTCGAACATTACGTTCGCGCAGGGGACAATTTGATTTGACAGGGCCTGTGTTTATCGATTCAGAATAAAGATTTAACTGGCAAAGAACAAAAACTGAGCTTGGATGCTCCACAGTTCAGAGTCATCTCAAGGGGTCAGAAGGGAAAGTGGAGAAAGGAGGTGGAGAAGATGGAGAAAGAAGGAGGAGCCTCTGTGCATATTGCACATGCATTGGCCGGCTCTTCGCGTGCGAAATATGAGGAAAGGCATAGAAAATATTAGAGTATGGGGGTCATCTCTCGGTGGAGTTTGCTCGATGAAGATAAGCAGCGTTCGCTTCGTTGGAAATTATGAACTGACAGTGATATCGTCAGTTATTATTTCGTATTTTCACTTTTACAAAATTTTGATTACGGAAATGTGCCGTACACAACGTATCAAAAACGTAAAAACATCGCGTACAAAAAAATTAAAGAAAACATTTAGTATTTTCATCTATGTAAGTTTAAAACATAGATGTGTTTATAGCATGGACATCAACTGTTGCATCCCTTATGTGAAGTCACCCCCCCCCCACGCAACACCCTGTACGTGACATCTTTGGACTATGCGACAACTGTCACTAATACCGAACGCTTGGCGACATCAAGATGAACTGACGGAAAGAAAATTAAAGCTAGCTGTCCGGCGCCCGTCAGCTGATGGTCATGAAGCGGGCGCATCCATCCATCAACATTTTTGCGCATGCGCAGTGGAGATTCTTTTTGTGCGCGGTACACCCAAAGGCTCCTCGCCACCGCAGCTGCTCCCGCCCGCCCGCCCGGCGCTCGTCACTTGTCGCGCGGTGCGGCGTCCCCGTCGCCGACGCGGCCTCAAGTGACCGGACGTCCCGATTTAGGCGGCGGCAGGACACCGCGTCCTCGGGCAGCAGGCCTCGCCCCGCCCCCCCGGCCCGCCGTCGCCCGCGCTCGCCGCCGCCACCGCCACGGCCGCACAGGATCCACCGCCACAACGGAGGATCGATTGATTGTTAGTGATTCCGGGCGAGTCAGCTATTGAGATCGTTAAGACCCGTAAGTGTAGTGCGTTTTTTTCATCGAGAGGTGGCGGTGATCTTCCCCCGCTGGATGACTAGATCCGGGTTGACCTTCCGCTAACCAGCGGGGTTTTCCCCAATCAGATATCTCTCATCAGCAGGTTACCACCCTAGCTGTGACAAGCTCTAAGCTCCCGACAGGTCTCCCAGCATGTGTAGTGCATGTTAGTGTGTGTGTGTAAGGGGTGAGGGTACGACAAGGAAGAAGTAGGAAAGATCGCGCACGGTCCTTGTTCTGTTTGTTAGGATACTGCTCCGGCATTCGCCTGGCGTTGATCGGAGAAACAACGGAAAATTATCGATAAGAGCATCCGTCCACTTGAATTCTCCTCCAGACAGCTACTGAATTCGTCCTAGCTGACAAGCTAGTGCAGAAATCCTGTCGCTGTTGGGACTGGGTCCTAGACCCTTCCTGTCAGAGTCACTGCAGTGACATCAGTTGATGCCACTGAGCCACCACTCCTGGAGCAACGGCGGAGTCCCGCAGAGGCTGTCCAGCACAAACCTGATACAAACAAATGCATGTGTTCAAAATGCTCTCTTATTGGTTACCTAGTGGTGTTGGTGTGTTCATACGACGTTTCGCTCATGTAAATGGTTCTTGTAGAAGTAGTGCATTCCCATATTTAAATAAAAGTTTGGAAATGCCACAAAATATTTAGAAGTCAGTGAAAGATTCGCAGAATTCTGAATGTGGTCGCCGCGAACCCCAGTTGAATACATTGTGATGAAAGGCATTGTTTCACCTGAAGAGCGAACGCAAAGGCGTCGAAAGGCATGGAGGCGGATAAATCTTATAACTAGGGAACGGAATTTATTGTAATAAAAAAAGAAAAATATGTACATATACATGTACTTGTTTTTTCTAAAATATGTACAAAAGAAAAGAAAATGTGTAAAATAAAAATTCGTTAAAATGGTGAAAATTCCACTATTTAAGCTTTTTTCGAGCACGATACGTTGCCGATCAGATCTTAATATGGATTCTGAGAGACTGAAAGAGAGTTCTACTCTCCAGAAGCAATTATTTGCTAGTTTCCCGAAATATATAACACTTTCATAGTAAATACAATTACGAGGAGCCGGCGCTAAAGTGAATAGTACCGCGCAGTCTGTGTTAGAAAGTATGTAAAATAAAACCGGTTCTAATTCGTTCAGAATGTCGTGTTAAGTGTAAAAAATATTAATGAATGCAGGTATCTTGTCCCTCTAAAAATATGTATTTACATGAAAATCCGTCCCCTATTTATAACAATCGTCCCAAGTTGACTGCTTACCGTTAGGCTGCTTACCGATAGTGACGTAAAAACAGCAGCGTTCGTTGGTCACTATGGGCAGTGGATCAGTCAGTTCTGTTTGCTTTTGGGAAGATGGGAGATCGGCTGTACTGATCTTACTGCTGGCGACAGTTCTGACAGTTCGTGAACACGTACGCCTTTAAAACTCGGGGTGCTAAAACGGCACGTACTTTCTCGCCCACATTTTCATGCAAAATTGCGCAAAAAGTACTAAATTTTCGAAAATTTGTTCATGACTTTATTTCAAAATCTATCTTTAAGAATCAGATTTCATTATGGGCAAAAATCAATGTTTAATATTCCAGTTGTGGGAAGATTCTGAAAATATTTAAGCTTTTGCCATTTTGGGGATTTTGTACCTGGTTTCCTGAAGATAAATTGGAAATCTAGGGGGAACATTTCCTAGTCGAAGGCGAAGCTCCGGCCTTCGGTCCCTTTAATTAACATAAAGTATTAGTAAATTAAGGGAAAGCTGCCTCTAACAGGTTATCAGCTGTTACGGTGCCATTACACGTCACTACAGTGACGTCACTATGGTGGCGTACAAACTTCCGATTGGATGACACCGTAACAGCTGATGTACGTCAGAGGCAGCTCCAAGTATACTAATGTAGATAGATATTTATTATTTCCGCAGGTAGGTTTTAAAAACCTGGTGGCAGAACACTACAATTTACATATTACAATAAGAGATATAAATAAAATTTAACCTTAAATTGTTTTAAGACAATAATAATAATAATAATAATAATAATAATAATGTGACATACCGATATGTCACGTTAAAATAAATTAACATTTATTTGGAGACAATATGGTGGAACATGCATTACGAAATATCACGAGAGCTAGAGCATAGCAACGACCGTGAATAAACAATGTAGTTTTGTTTTTCTAAATGCATTAAGAGATGGGTTGATGCCGAAAGTAGAAACTTTGGGATTGGGCGGAAAGTTTAGACGGTCAAATGTTATGAAAAAATGAAGGTAGTTTAATACGAAGTCTTCGAGGGATGAATCATGCAGGAAGATTTCATTCTGCTCTGAAACGCGCTTCTGAACTGTTCGTAGATATTTTCATGTGGAAGCAATATTGAAGTATAAATTGGAACTTTGTCGGGAGTGGTAATCAAGTTCGGGACTATGTCATAGGACGTAATCGGACTAGTAATTTTGATAGTTTGAGAACAGCTTGGATAGGGGAAGAAGAGGATTTCGTTGGAACTTTGGACTACGGCAAGATCGCAAGATATTTCGACTGAGAAGTCTACGAGGACATCAACGAAGAAAAAATAAGTTAACGCCGTGTAAATTGTAAATTGAAAGAGATCATGATCAAAGGCCTAACTTAAATTCATTAAATTGTTTGACAAAAAGTAAAAATAAACTTTGTTAAATTTTGTTCTATAGAAAAGAAAGTGATCTTTCATTTAGTCAATCCAAACAGAAATGAACTAGGAATAGAATCATTCTATTTCAGATTCCCAGCTGCGCTGTATAGTCAGCGGATCCTATAATCCATTACAGAGGGAATAAGGATTATAATTATATCGTGACCATTGACCCAGCAAGCCGGACGCTAAGATCTTTAGCAGATATAGATGTAGAGAGAGAGAAAATTTCGGTATATCTCAAAATGGCGCCTCAACGTGATGCATAATTTGTTATAATTTATAACAATTGGTGACACGGATAAAATTAGTCTTATAAATTATAATATAGTGATCCAAAGGGAATCTGAAATTTATGGATTGACATTTGAAATTAATTTTAGTTATAAGAAAGGGCCAAGACCATTTCATTGGTGTGATTTTAAAATAATTTAACAGAGAGATTTTAATTTGTATTAGAATTCAAAATGGATACTAGAGCAAAAAATTGCGTATGGAGAATGTTAATGTAGATGATATGGCGTCTGCTAATACTAACCCTGAGGAGAAATTTCGCGTGAAATTATTGAGATTGAACCACAAGAAAGGAAATAATGGCTGCACCGTTAGAAAATATGGACCCTAATAATTTAATTCTTAAGATGTTAGCAGAAATGAACAAAACTTGAGCATAATAATACTAAATTAGATGGAATCACTTCAGATATGAATAATAAATTAGAGGGGATCACTTCAGATATGAATATTGAATTTGAAAAAAATAACGCTAAATTGGAAGGAATGACATCGGAAATGTCCTTAGAATTGAAGAATTTTCGTCAGGAAATACACAAGGAAATAGTGCAATTACGGGCGGATACATCGGCTGAATTCAACATTATTCATTGTAAAATTGAGTCTTTTAATAATCAAGTCGACCAAATGCAGAGGAATTAAAAGAATCTGGCGACAAAATTAATTCCCAAGTTAAGGATTTACAGGAAAACATTGTGACATTAGGACATTTACATGATCAACAATGCGAAAAGTTGACAATCGTCGAATCGCGTGTAGATACTTTAAATGCAATGTCGCTTCAACATGCGAAAAAATTGAAACATAGAATCTAAATTAGTTAATTCGGATTGTAAA
>CAXIVR010000007.1:95292884-95303082 GCA_964035755.1 Teleogryllus oceanicus
AAAAAGGAAAGAAAACAAAAAAAAGTGCCCAGTGTAATAAGATACATCTTAGAATTGACGATTACTGCTAAGCTTCAAGCACCACCTGCGATGTGTGTTTTATAGAAATTTAGTTTGACTTTTTTTCAAGAGAAATCAAAACTATTGAAATAGATAATATTCCTTCTTGCTTTATCATTAGACATGCCATGTTTAGGCACTGAAAATGTCAAGAATAAGGAGAAAAAAAGCACTGTCATAAATGAAAAAGTGTTTGTAAGTTTTGTCTATATTGTGGGTATACGTAAAAGCACAAAGCATGTACGTACATTTTAATGTAAAAGTAGATTTACATATTTACAACTCTTCTTCATTTTATTCTTAATAGTTTGATTTGCAATGTATTACCAGTAACTTTTCAAGGATCACAATTTCAAATTTGGGACTTTCGGGAGACAATTCGGTTAGAACTAGGAGAAGGATCTCTCAATATCTATTGATGTGACTTGCATATATTTTAAGTCCAACATTAGCAATACTGAAACCTGGGAATTTACATTTATTTCCACTTAAAATTTCTGTGCCCTTCGGTGTATTGCCAATCAAATTGATCTCAGAACATGGTTGGGATTCATGAAATAGAGAAATGGAGAAAAATCTGTTATACTTTTAGGAATTCTCTCATATTTTAAAATACAAAGGCGTGCATTGAACATTTCGAAATGTATGGTCACGTTGGACCATGGACGATTTTCTGGTATCTTAGCATCAGTTACGGCTGGTGCCCCAACACATAGGAGGGTGCACCTCCGTCGAATGAAGGAAATGTAAATTCCAAAATTCAAAATTCGAATATATAATAAAAATGTAAGCAATTGAAATCAATTAAAACTAAGTTAAATGAATGTCTATATTGAAACACTACTTAATAATATTATGCATCAGGTCCCTGTAAGGCATATACATCTCCCGGGCACGTGGTTCTGCCTTTGATTTCCACTGGCCACTTAAATTCGACTCCAGCACATCACAACAAGCATTATTGCTTCGACACGTTTCACAAAAATAAAATTATTTTATTTCGAAAACTTCACTACCCTGGTATATTGGGCAATAATGAAAGATGTTCGACACACATTCGTATTCACAACAACGTTCGCAAACCGCCGGCCAGCTGCAGCCACATTGGCTTCCACGGGACACTAAGGGATTTCCATCCAGAACGGACACTTTTACACAAAGAACTCATCAAATGTACTTTGTCAATCAACAAACCTAATACCAAATGAAAACAAATTCTCCAAATAGCATTAAAATGCATTGAATATCGTCAATAATTGACTGAACTTGTGTACTTTCAATATCAAGCGAAAATCATGAAACTACATTGCAGTGAGTCAGACGAAGACAGAATATGGGTATTCCCATAAGACACATTCCGTCGCCGCGCAGCAGTAGACAGCGCCACTAGACTGGTTGCCCAACCAAAAGGCCGTACGTCCCCCGTGTTAAATCTAAGGACCCAAGTCTTCCTTCCTTCTTCTTGCCGGTTTCTTAACCGCTACTGCGGTCCGGCGCCTAATCTTCTTTTTCAGTCTTCTCTGAGGAATCAGGAGGTAATTTCCACTTCTCGATTATCTTTCTGATCTGGTCGTTCCACTCTGGCTTGGTCTTCCTCGTTTCTTCTTTCACTGGTGCCATTCAAATGATCTTTTGGGGAGTCTTTTCTCATCCATTCGCTGTACATGCCATACCAAGAGTTGTTTCTTTCAATTCCTCTTAATATGTTGCGATTCATTATCCTTAGCCCGTTAATTTCTAATTCTTTCTCTTCTAGATATTGCTGCCTCTTTTGAGGAAATCCATTTCCAGGGCTCTCAATTTTATTTTCTGTTGTTCTGGAAGTGTATTTTTGTCCATACAATGTCATACTTTTAATCATACATTTATATATTCCAATTTTCATTTCCTTGCTTATATATGGATCCCAGATCACTGGATTTTGGGTCTAATTTTTTTCCTTTAATGAGTCGGGTTTCACATTCCTTTCCATAAAAACGCTATTTCCCTATTGTTGTTCCCAAATACTTTATGTCCTCTGCTGTTCTTATTATTTATCCGGTTTCCATAGTCAAAACGTCATGTATTGCCTACTGTCCAGTATTGTTTTTACTAGGTTGAAGCTTAGTCCCCATTTCTCATCATGGCGATAAGGGGCGTAGGCGGAAGGAGGCGACTGCGAAGGCAGCGATCGCGCTGACCGCCACTCGTCATCACTCCCTCTTCGTCAAAAAAGGAACCTGCACTCCAGGAGTGTCAAAAATGAATACATCGCATTGTGCAAACGCTCTCTGCAAAAAATTTCTTTCTCTTAAAGGGTGCACAATAGTTTCGGCTGCCTCGCGCCTTTTTTAAAAATCCCCAAACAAGTTCTATTGGATTTAGATCTGGATGAAATGGTGGAAGACGGAGAGGAATGTGGCCATGTTCAATGATTATTTATCAATGACCTATCGTTTTCAGTGGATATACTTTGAATTATTTTGTAAAATTGGGTTTTTGAATAACAGAACTACTGTGTAAGGACACTCTCACTGCTCACTAGCCAGGGTAAAACACGGACGGGAGACCGAGGGCCTATTCTCGAACCGCTGCCGAGCAACTCCTGGTACCTGCCCTGGGGACCCTTGCTGCCGGGCCCGGGGCGCCAGCGGCAATATGGCCGATGGTATTCAAATCATTTCCCGCTTTGTCCCAGAATGGGAGCTTGCTCTGATTGGTGGAACGATTTAAAGCGAGACTCGCACGCCAGATGAAGTAGTGTACCAATACAATAAATCTAGTGAATTATTTTTTTCTACTTTCAACTGTATTTTATCATGAAAGTGAATATAAAAACCCTTTGAACACATTGTATACTACCCAGTTAATTTTGCACATTCCCAGTGAATTAGCCAAACCAATAACACATCCAAATGTATTTTGTAATCGTTAGTATGACATCTGCGTTTGCAGATTGTTTCCGTTTTCCCAACTGATCCACGTGCTTTCGAGTTCTGTTGGCTGGTGTGCGTTTGGTTAATGATAATGTTCGAGGGTTTCCTTGTATTTCTTTCATAACGACACGGCTATTCCCCTGGTACTTCCTCATTTCGAGTAATGTTCTATTTTGATTAGAATTTCCCCCCTTATAACCCCATTAAATTAAATTGAAGAGATGTAAGTCCCTTTAAAACGACCAGCATGTAAATGACAAGTCTTCACAAACGTTGAGAAACCTAGGATAAGTCCACAAAATTTAGTGTTGAACTGCAAACTGATTTAAATCTTAAATTAGTGCATCTACTGGTCAAAAATGTGTGTTATAGTGAATGTTATTGTATAAATGCCAGAAAACCATTTATTATTCTGGTAAGGAAAGGGATAGAGATGCAAACTATTACAAGAATTGTTAATGGAAGTACTGGAAAAGGTTTTTACTGATGAAAGTAAATTCATTGTTCTCTAGAACATGCCAAAAAGTGTGAGGAAAGAATTCTGAACAGGAAGAAAAATGCTTCCTTCAGTCAAACATGGTGATAGTAGTGGTTCATGAAAGTTATATTAACTCACTTAATAAGAATTTACCATCCAGCATTGAAAAATTGGGACTAACAAACAGTTATGTTTTCATGCAAAATAATGACCCTATATGGCCTAGATTCTAAGTTGTGGATATTGTATAATACACCAAAATGCATGGTAACTCCTCCACAGTCTCTGAATATTAATCTAATTGAACATTTATGGAGTTGCCTCAAAAGAAATATCACTTCAAAGCAATTTCTAAAAGCTGCTATTTTGGGAGAATGGGAAAGATTGGGCGGAGGTCCCCACTAAACTTGTTCAGTCGATGCTCAGACGATTGAGGCCATCATAAAGTTGAAGACTTCAACTAAATATTAAATAGCACTTAAAATGGTTGAAAACGGTATACAAATTCATTTTACTCACTTCAGTTTTTATATCTTTGTTTTTACTAATTTATGATGCACTATAATAATTATTGTTACCAAACTTGTTTTTAATTGCTTATTTATTTTATATAGAACATGAAAACATACCATTAATTTATTGTTATGTACATCAATGTAATGAGCTAAAATACTCCATTATTTTTGTTCACTTCTCCACTTTAAGAATACTTTTCCTATGACTGTATGTAGTAGCTAGTACATTTGCTCTTGCTAGTAAATGTTGACATCTCTATCACATTCTTGTGAAACTGCAATGAATTAAATAACTCCAATGCACAATTAATACTACTGTTTAACCATTTGAGGTCCAAAGAAACAATATTAAAATTTCAGAATATTTAATTCATCAAGATAATTTCTAAAACCTTACATTACATTGTGATATTAAAAACTGATCAAATTCTCTAAATTCAGTTTGGATGATGGCATTCAAGTTCACCTTTAACATACATTTTGTATAAATTTACTTATTTTTCTTTATCTTTTATTTTAAATAAGTAATTGATAGTCAATTCAATTTTTAAATTTAAACAGAGACTGTCAGGTAAAATCCAATAAAAGCAAAGTAAATTGCAAATTTTAAATGTAAAGAAAATGACATAACAAATTAGCCCATTTCAAATGAAGTTGACTACTTTATGCTTAACTTTCCCAGAAACTAACAAGTATTTCTTTCATAGTAGTATTGCCAAGATACATCAAATGAAAAAAAGGAACTAAAAAATTATGCATTCAAACATAAAAAAGCTTAGGTTTGAAGTACTACTCTTATTTCATTTCATAAAGTGTGATAAGATATAAAATAGATTTCACTGATAAGTTTACAAATAATTCTAAAACTACATACTTGTTTCAAGTTTCTAAAAAATTACCTGAACATTTAAGGAAAAAATGTTTTTCTGTTACAGTACACTTCTGCCATAATTCCTCCGGGGAAGTAATCTTTGTGTTTCCATCTATGCACCGATAACCCCAGAAATTGCCTCATGGCATAGAACTCTTCTTAACTTCTTGTTGCTGCTGTAGTTCTTGGCAGAAGATGTAATTTCTCACTTGACTTGAGGACTTCCGAGGATTATTGAACTATTTTGCAAACACTTGACTGGCTGAGACCATGAATGTCACTATTATCTCTCGAAATATTTATTTTGAATCATATTACCTTTGCAGTAGGAAACACTCAAACCATACTTATAAATTAATTAATTTCCACTCCAAGAGCAGACTTTAAAAAAAAATTATTACAAACTCACCTGGTACAGGACTGTGGCATAAAATCTTAATGCTGTCAAGAACTTGAACATTGGGGATATTGGCAAACCAGCAAGTCCCCATCAAATACATTCCGCATCAGAGAAACAACTCATTAACAACAGTGGATTTCAAAATCGGTAGCGACATTGAAATTCGCGGTCCCGAAATCTCTCTATAGGATTCTGCATCCGGATATAACGGCGAGGCATTCGTCGACGCTGCCTTTTCTTCCTCCTCCATTTTTTCCCCATGAATTCAAATTCTCAGGAATTCATTATCCATTATATCAAACGGAACTGATTAAAATGCACAAAAGGTTATGTTGCAGTGTATAAAAATAATAGTCCGAAAGATTGCAAAAATTTCCCGTGTATTCGATAGAGTAGTCCAAAGTATGCCCCAGTTCCCGTAAATCAAGAGGAGTGTACAAAAAGTCAAGAAGTCGGTGTAAATGAAATATACTTCAACAACAACGCACTGAGGATAAAAACAAGTAAACCTAGGTTGGGAGACGCGGGGGGGCTGCTGGCGGCCTGCGACGCTGCCAGCTGGGGCCGCTGCTGGGAGCATAGAGGGCCTGCCAGCTGGGAGCAGTTCGTGAATCGCAAATTCGAACTCTGGGGCCGCTGCTCTTGGCGGCCCCTGGCAGCGGCCCCGGCAGCGACCCGCCCTAAAAACACTTTGTTCTTCTTCTTCATTCCTTGTATTCTTTCATTTATTCTCTTAACATTCTTCCATATACTTTCTGATTGTGTTGCACTGCAAACCCCTCTAAAATTTTCAGACAGTCTTTCCTTCCTGTATTATATAATTGCATATGCTTTTTCCATTCTTCTGATACATCCCTTTATTTATACCCCATTAATTAGCTTTGTCATTAAGCGCACTAGCTTTGTTTCCATTTTTGATCAATTCGCTTGATATTTCTCCTGGCCCCGGCCTAACCGCTTTCATTTCTTTGATATTCTTTTAAACCCCTCCTTTGTTACTGTAATTTCTCTTTCCGGAGACATTTTTTCCCTCTCTGTAGTTCCAACAAAAAATGATCTTCCTATGTAATATTTTAAAGTAAATTCCCATTTACTTACAGATATACTTTGTATGCGGACTTTTCCATTTTGGGAGATTTGACCTGTTTTATGAACTTCCAAAATTTCGCTTGTTTTAGTTCCACCTATGTACATTTCTACCTCTTGATATTTACGCTCCCATGATTGTTGTTTTCTTTCCTTATCATGTTCCCAACTCTATTTCATTGGATTTTATATTCCTCCATTCTTTCCGCTTTCTTGGTTCTCAACCGTTGTTCATACTTCATCTTCTTCGCCTCTATTTCCCACTCCAGGGCCAAAGAGTAAAATCAATAAAACCCCCTTTAAAACAACCAGGAGCGATGGCAAGGCACCAGACCCCGAGAGCGCCAGTTGGAGCCTTTGGTTTCAAATGATTTCATATACATCGATATTGATGCAATATTTTGAATATTGAATTTTTAAAAAAATGTATATTCCTAGATATTATGAGATCTTTAATTTTCGGGGGTTGTACAACGCAACTAAGCACGAGCCCCACTGCTACACAACGCAACAACGTCAACCAAAGAGCGTACTATATAAAATAATAAAAGGCAAAAAGTCCAATAATTCGAAAAAAAAGGTATTCATGCAAAATAAGGCATCTATGGCAAAAAAGGAAAAATAAGCATTATAAAACTTCGTCATATGTCAGAATTTGTCATGATTTGTGCATATAGACTATCAGCTAGCATTTCCCTAAATATCCGATGTCTACTTATCATTGTTTTCGTTAAATAATAAATTATTAAATCTTGAATAAAAATTGAAGTTCCGAAAATGACGGGTTGGATACTGATCTATACAAGATTGTTAAAGGACGTGATATTTATCGAATTGGAACATTTGGGAAACGAAAAATACTTTGAAAACAATAAATGAGAGTCTGGGTGTCGAACTGACGACTTGAAATGAAACTTACGATACGCGTCAATTTTACAGATATTTTCACAGATTTTACGGATTTTAAAAATATCTATTATATTTCTAGAGAATTATCCTGATCAGTTTCTTATACTTTACATATGTATTGGTTAATGAAGGCTAAAAGGATAACCTACAACTAGCATAAGAGATTGAGGAAAGCATTTAAGGTACGTCTATTTCGTTTCGGATAACATTCTAAGGAATTTGTAAAATGCATATTTCTTTCTATTGTGGATTGGATTTCTGTATAGCATGCATTCGGAGGTAGATGGTATTCGCATTAGATGTAAAGAAAGTCGGAAGGAAGGTGTGCGATGTTATGGGCTAATTAATGAAGATTAAATTCTTTGTGTAATTGTGATATACCACGGTGCATTTGTTATTGTCCTGGGATATTGGTTTTAGATGAATAACATTTTATGTAGGTTCGTTTAGGATGCATTTAACCATAAAGGACAACCGTATAGAAGCAGGGTGTTACTAAAGATTATATAGGGGCGGTGTTGTATTCCAGATGGCTATTTTTGTTTAAACGATCTGTTAATACTTAGGGATTTTAGTTGGTATATTTTCTTTTAAGTTTGATTGAGGTTGATGCCAATTTTTTTTCGGCCGGCCGGTTTTCCTTGAAATTTTTCCCCGAAATTGAACCCTCTCCCGCGAGTAAAACGGACGACCGTCCCTTTGCCTTGAAATCTTATCCTTATCAACCTTGTACAATGAATATTTTTAATTCATTCGTCCTTAATTAATTAAAATTATTAATTTGTCCTTAATTAATATAGTCCTTCTTAATGGGACTCGTGGCCTGAGAAATATGCATACCACTGTTAAAAACATTCATTTTATAAGGCAGGAGGACAATAACCTAATGGCATCGCGCACTGTAGAAAAATCCAAGCGTAAAGGCTGCAACGGACTTGTAAGCTCTTGTTTATCGGATGTCATTCACCTTTTTTACTTCCTCACTAGTCCAAATGGAGTCATGCATTTAGCATGCACATGATGAATATCAAGGGGAAAATTAAAAAAAATCTAAGTTAATACGCGTCGTTCATTCAAATATTCATCCACGGAAATATTTAATGCACAGGCGCAAAAATAATTGGTATACACAAGTAGATTTAATGTCGTACGTTAAATGTGATACCAATAATAGTTTTGGGGGTGGTTCAATATTGATGTATAAAAGGTTTTTCCTGTTCTTATACTACGCTAAATTGAACGTTTGCTATCTTCCAAAATTTTGTTCTTTTAATGAATTCGGGCTTTACCTTATTTGTAACTAATCTTACCTGTAAATATTCAGACAAGAATTAAGGAAAACCTTGGAAGAAATATTAAGAAAATGTTCAATATGTGGTATGAGCATCAACTCCTCTTCGAATGCATCACTTTTAAATCACTTCTTCCATCCTTGGAAACAAGTCGGACCGTGTGCCGCTTCTTGGTGAGTCGTCCGTTGTTCCGTCGCAAGCCGAGCAGATCGGCGCCGTCCCGTGGCGTCCCATCGTATCCCATCACATCCGTCACGTCGCGTCTCGTCCCGTCTTGTCTCGTCTCGTCTCGTCTCGTCCCGTCCCGTCCCGCATTAATTTGAAAAATTACGAGGTTGTAAACATTTACGACATACAAAATCTTAAAAAGGTTTTTCTTAATTACCCTGTGCATTTATACAATACAATGTTTTAAAACTATAAAGCAGTGATGGAAGAACGTTTAATTCATAATAACTGCGAAAATTACAATTTAGACTCTTCGAGAATTTGCTGGCACCAGCTCGCGCTGCCGCCGCACACTGTTAATCGGCTAAATGGCAAAATTTTGCAAATGACAGTGGATTTGTAAAATTGGATCAATTGGGTTTGAGGTCGCTGAATTTGAATACATGAAATGAAATTTAAAAATTGAAAATGGCGGGTTCAAGTGGCTAATTGACTCATAAAATGAACACAATATGTGAAAAAAGATTGACAGAATGGTTTCTCGCGGTCGCTGATGACGAATATTGAAATTAAATATTAAAAATTTAAATTTGAAGCTTGAAAGTGAAGGGATTGTACGTAGAAATGTTATACGTAAAGTTCTGTTTTCAAGTTGCTGAATACAAATTTCAACGAAATTCAAAACTGCTGCTTTAAAAGATATATTATCGGATTTAAAAGGTTAAACATTTTTAGAAAAAATGTGATTTAAGAGCTTTTACTTCCCTTTTTCATTTATTTACTTAACGTATAAAGTGAATAATCGTTATGCTTTTAAGGCATCTGGGACCTTTTCCTGTGCTCTGGAATCTATACTCTCTTCCGTTTCATTCACTATTTTTTTTAAATTGAATGTATGAAAAAGGGAGTTTTTGGTAACATTTGATATTAACTGATCATATTAATTTACTAATGTTCTCTTCTTTTAAAAGAAACCCCTACAATGTGTCATTCATACTATAACTTAATTGCGTTGAACACTATTATAGCAATTTATGATATCACATCTTATCCTAAATACACCCTTATTGACGGAATATCTTGACAAAATCGTGGTGTTTTAGAATAGCTTGAAATCCAACTATCGTTAAAACGTTTATATATCTTTTCATTATTTTGACATAAAGGAAAGACAGTGAAAAGACAATAACGTGGAAAGGAGAGACAGTGAAAAGAGACAATAACGTAGAAATGGATTTTAACGACTGAAGACTCCCGGAGATCCCAAAAAGGCATGGAGATCAGACACCCGGGAAAACAAAGATCACTTCGATGCGTCACTGCAAGTCAGATGCTCAGGAAAGGAAATGCTTAGAAAACATACGGTCATTCAGGTCAAAAAGGGGCCCTCGAAAATGGCTGACACATTTCCTTGTTGACGTGGCGGAACAATTATTTACATAAAATTATTAGAGGGAACTATACTACAAATAGATAATGTATAAGAAATGCCCAAAGTTTTTCA
>CAXIVR010000007.1:96620572-96637136 GCA_964035755.1 Teleogryllus oceanicus
GGGAGAGAATTGGGGTAAAACCCAAAGGGGAAAGGTTAGAACTCAGAATGTAGTGTATTATGTTTAAAGGCCTTCGGCCTAGCCACATTGGATCAAGTTTCTAATTTGTCTGTAATAATTACCTATTAAATAAAATAAATAAATGATAGTCGTTGAAATAACACAATCAAATAATTGTATTTTTCAGTTAAAAGTGAAACTGCTTCATTGTTTTTTGAATTTTTCCGAGTTTCTGCGTATATAACAAAACTGTAGGCATCTCTCACAAGGCAGAAGGTTGCATAGTTTTCGCATTGAAAATTAACCATATAGAGCACTTTCATTTTATACTATAGATATACTACATTCCTCTTTCTGGCTAATAAACAATTGTGATAAATAAACACACCAACAACGCGAGGTTATTTCAGCATGTCTTTTTACAACTTTTGTCTTTAGTCCCTTTGATTCAGCGCTTTTCTCAGTAAATGACAGGACACTGGGCTATGGAATGAGCTTAGTATTTCAGAGAATAAAGTAATAAGAGTTTGGGGAACTCAGTCTATCTTTACTCCCGCAGATGTTGAATGCAAATTATGATTTTTATGCTTTGTGGATATTTAGAAATAAACTTAGATAGTTTTGTTGGACGGAAACGTATTCTGAACATCATAGCAAAAATAGCAGAAAAACACGAATATAAAAAAAGTTATTCAAAGTTATAAACGATGCAGAAACTGGTAGATGAGAAATGACAGCAAGATAACGTGATTTCGCTGAAAGGAGAATCTTGTCTCGTTGATTGTTCGGAGCGCGACGTCCAGTTGACGAGCTCGAGCGCCCTGTTAGCGCATGCGCAGAAGCAACGCGCTGGAGCTCCGGACCTCTCCTCAGCCGCCTATTACGCGCCATCGCGCGCCTCTCGCGGCGGCTAAGCGAGGCTCTGATGGCCAGCGGCGGACTAGGGGCTCGCCTGCGACGACCATCGATTTGCAATTAACAAGCAATAATCGATACTGTACAGCCCGCGTGGACAACTAACTATCCACCTTAACGACGCCCGAGCCTTAATTTTTAATTTCCATCGACGGCGCTGATACGCTGGGGCACCGACGACGGCCGGGCGGCGGTGCGCCCCGACGCCGCCAGACCGCGCTGATGTATGGAGCTCACTGGCTACGTTAAAGGACTTTCTGTAAGCCTGGCAAGACCGGTGAGGGATCAGGACAAGGCAATTTTCCCCGTCATTAGCGCTTTTGTTTCTCGCTTGAAAAGACCCTAGATGAGCACACTTCACAAGCTTAACGTTGATCACGGGTATCATTTTCAAAAGTTGTGCGTTGATGTCACAGAGGTAATATATGTCTCGTATGAATTCAAAGAATTTATCTCATAAGGCATTGAAATGAAATAACAACTATAATTATAAATTAAGGATATCAATCAAATGAGATCGTATTAATCATAATCAACAACAATGATCAATTGTCAATAATTAATTATAAAAATAAAAAAAAAATTTGAAAAAAATTTAATTTTAAATATCAATTATTAAACAAGAAGATAAAATTAACTTCAAACTATTTTATTTCATCAGTGCAAAATTGTTGCAGTGCCTTCGTTAATAAAACAATTCTCGATTGATGTCGTTATCAATAAATGTATGTCTTGAACTTCATAAACTTTTACTGAAGATAACTCCTAGATCACTAAAACATTACCATTTGTCTTATATTCCCCCCGCCCTATCTAACAATTCAGACTCGACTCTCTCTGGAAAATTCAGTCCCCATCTCCGGTGGAGTTTCAAACTCCCGTCCAAAAATCGAAAACCATCAACGCAACGAACGGCAGGCGGCGCCGCTCGAGTCGTGGAGAGCCCATGACTTAGGCTGCGCCGGCGCGGTAAGCAGAGGTATCGTCCAAACGTCGGCAGAAGAGAGTCGCCAGCATCACACTCCCGGGAGTCATTTGGGGCAGGCCGACCGACCTCGCTCGCCGCCGACCCCGCCCCTCGCTTTCGTCCCCCACCTCCGGGCCTCCGCAAAACTGAAACCTCTGACCCACGCCCCGTCACCTCACACCCCGCCCCTCCTACCCCCTCTTTGCCACCGTTACCATCCGTTCTGTCTCGCCCATCTCCGCCACAATCCACTTCTTACATCCCATCGATTATTCCTACGTTTTCACCCCGACTAACACTTTCCACTGAACACTTTTCACTGCTATCGTTCTCCCTTTTCTTTTCTCTCAGTTGAACATTCCCTCTTGCTTCCACTTCCACTGCCGGTTTCGCCGAAACCTCGCACCCCCGTCCTCCTGCGGCTGCCCCGGCCTTTTTTCGGGAAGACTGCGCGAAGATGACCCCATCGATACACGCGGCCCGCACCATCTCCTCGTAATGTGAACTGCTAAAACAGAGATTGCCGCAGGGTATTAAAAGACGAATAGTGGACTCGTGATTTGACGCCGGAACTTCCGTTTAAAGCGACGGTCGCACTGCGGGAGATCCGCGATACGCCCTCGCCCCCCACCCCACCCCACCAGCGCAGTCCTCAGACCCGCCGATACAGCAGCGCTGACGTCTGCGTTATCAGATCTCACGTAATAAAATACCATCTGAAACAAACTCTATTCTTTACATACGGATTGAATGGTAGATGAATTTACAATGACTAAAACGCTGCACTGATTAATTTTCTTTATAGTTAAATGATAGAAACATTTACACGTAAGGCAGTATTAATGTACGGCATTTTAAGTTGAGTCTTTCTTGTTTGGAATAATATTTACTACGGTCACTCGCGAACCAAATGAAACATCCCCTTTTCTCAAAATCAACTTCAATTTTAGTTTTTGTGTCCTTCATGTCAAAACGTACAAGTTGAAATGAATCTCTCGTTTACAACTAGTTCATTATTTATTAATATCATTACAATTAGTATAATATTATTACAATTAGTATAATATTCATTATACAGTACCATTAGATACGATGTAATAAGTCGTGAAAAACAATATTATATCTTAGGAAATATTGTAATACAATGCGTTTAGTTTAGTACATACGTTAAAAATCCTTTTTGGCACGGTAAAAGATGCCACATCCAAATCATACGTGTGTGAGAGTATGTGTATGTATGCATGAATGTATTGGTGGCGAGGTAATAATTCATGCAAAATTTGCTAGAAACTTTGCTCTGAGATGCTAATACAGTGAAACTGCATTTATGTATAGAAACTACTGTGCTGAGTAGCGGAAATGTGCGGTAATATTGAATGTGAGAGAATTGCCATACTGAGAATGTCACAAGCATCGGGTTGCATGCATGGCGTTGTAACTACTGATTTGCCGCAACCTGTCGCACAACAATTGCATGCAACCGATGGTATACAACGCATTTCCCAGTCGGCAAGGATGACTGTTAGTTGGCGAATAACATGTTCTTTCTTTTTGGGTATTTGGACATGGTAATAAAACAATGATTTTTATTAATGCACATTTCAATTTCCCTAATTAGTTGATTAGTGAATAAAAAAACAATCGGGCATTAGCATCGCACAGAAAATTCTGATGTCAACTAATAGAGTGATTTTCTACTGTTCTCGCTGTATTGGCTGATATAATATGATCGCCGTGAGAAGCAAAAAGACCCTCGTATTGTATTAGATGATTACCCGAGGTACATTATAACACCTTATTTATTGTAAGTTTATGACGAGTTTAGTTGACACCTTCAAATAAAAATAACTCGAGTAGTAAGGAGAGTAACTCGCTTATCTTTTGTGATAATCAATTGAGTTTTGTGTGTGCATTAAATGTCAGTAAACATGAAAAAAACACTGCACATAAAGGCATGTGCAAAACAAAAAGAAAATCAGATTTCAACATACAAATTGCAACAACATTGCAAGCCAACAAACTAATAAGACTAATTCAACGCAAAAGCATCTTAAAAGTTAACAAATAATGAAATTTGTAAGTTTTTTAAAATGTGTATACTTTTTGAATATTTATTATTATCCTGATACACTTACACTTGTAAATTTGGATTTTTGCTGTACCAAATAATTTGATAACTTAAAAAATAAGCGAAGGAATGAGCAACAAATAGCACTCACTGATATTTTAATCAAAATATATAAAACATTTCAAGTAGTAAAGAATATACAGGTTTAGAAAAATGTACATAATAACTATAATCAAAATCAGTTATATATTGACAGATTATAAAATCCCCATTCACGAGCAACGCATAGTACATAACATGCTCACAACAGTTCATTTTCTGACATCTTTTTATCGTCAACGAAGTACTTTCATCTGGCAAGAACCTTAAAACACACGATGGCCCAGTACCATGTAGGCGTTCAGACAAGTTTCGCCTCACCTCAAACACAATTGAAATTTTCATGACAGGCAAACAACCGCACGTCCTAGCTCCTCCAAAAACACCTCCGAGACGCCGTCATTCATTTCAGCGTGCGCCTTTACCTCCGGTCGAGCGTAAACATAAAGGCGAAGGCAAGGAGCCGGGGGGTTTGCAGACGCGCAACGCACCGTTGGCCAGCCACGCGGCGCTCAGTTGTCCCGAGTGAATAAAACACCGGAGAGACTTCGATGCCCGCGCGGAATTCTAACGCTTAAGCAAACTGCGTTTGCGTCGTTCGGCTGGCGCAGCGCCTTACGAGCTCTGAATATGCAGAGCGGCACGACGCGCAGATGGGGAGACCGGTGACGGCGGCCAGAGAAAAGAGGGCTTCGGGCGGCCCCAAGGGAAAGCGGAAGAGCGGCATAAAATTGGAGGCCTGAGGATGATGACAGGCACAACACTGGTGGGGTCGGCGTGCTATAGCACGTCGAAGTGGTTGTGGTTGTGGTAGGCGGTGTGTGTGTGGGGTTGTGTGGGTGGGTTGTGTGTTGCTTGTTGGTTGTTGTGGGTGTTGTGTTGTTGTGTTTGATGTGTTAGTCGTGGTTGTGTGTTAGTTTGTGGTTGTAGTTATTGTAGTGGTTCTATGTTAGTTGTGGTGTTTGTGTTAGTTTGGTGGTGTTTGTGTTAGAGGTTGTTGTGTTAGTTGTGTGGTAGTGTGTTATTGTGGTGGTGTAGTGTAGTTGTGTGGTAGTGTGTTAGTTGTAGGTGTATGTTAGTTGTGGTGGTAGTCTGTTAGTTGTGGCTTGTTGTGTGTTAGTTGTGGTGTTGTAGTGTTATTGTGGTGGTTAGTGTGTTAGTGTGTTATGTTTTTTTTTTTTTTTTTTTTTTTTTTTTTTTTTTTTTTTTTTTTTTTTTTTTTTTTTTTTTTTTTTTTTTTAGTTTTTGGTTTTTTTTTTTTGGTGTTGGGTTTTTTTTTTTATTTTGGGGTTGTTGTGTAGTTGGGGTTTTTTTGGGGTTTTGGGAAATTTTTGGGTTGTTGTTTAGTTGTGGTGTTTTTAGGGGGGTTTGTGCTAGTTATGGTGGCTTTTGATGTTGTATGTATGTGCGTTGTGTGGTTGTGCTGGATGTTCCAAAGGAACTAACAAAATGGAAGCACGAAGAAATGGAAGAAATAAGAGGGGAAGAGAGAAAGAAATGAGACCACAATCTAGAACGTATTATAGTTTTACGTTTGATTCTTTGTTTACTAATAAGAATAATAAGAACATAACTGGGTGCCTCGACAAAGAAGGTTACAAAACTTAGAAGCCAATAAATAACCTGCCAAGGAAATTAGAGGCTTTATCAGAAGAAAGAAGCAAAACAGCCCCATATTCTATTCTGGATGCTGATGAACGGGACAGAGGACAGACATACCTGTCACAAGTAACAAATATTTAACTGCTGACTTACTTCCAATCCATAGCATGAGAATCTTATTATTACTTTAATAATAAATCAACTAATTATTTAGCAGAAATAGCAAAATGTGTTCTTAGATTGATCCAAAAACAAAAAGTAACGCCAAATTCTCACAAATGCAAGTTCTCAGTTCATTCTACAAACAACTTTGCTGATAATTTGCACCAAACGTAAGTAAACATGTAACTGTTGACCGCTTATCTTTTCTGAAGTTGAAAATATCTAAGCACTTCATAGCACTTCAATTTTATTTTGCTTTATCTGAAATTCAGAAAGTTCAAGTCTAAAAATCAAAACATTCTTTATTATTTTTCTCTCTGACAATCAAAGAAATGACACGCAACATATTATAATAAATACATTTCTAAAGCTTTACAAAACGAAAATCACGTTTTGAGAACATAACATTCCGTACTTTTCTTCAGTTTGTATTGGTAGTCCCACGTTATTTCGGAAATACACCATATGGTATTGGGATATACAACACCACAATATACATCGATGGAGTTTCCCTAATAGCTACAGTTTCGGATCACAGTGGCCTCAAGACGGAAAAAAAATACAAAACTTGGAAATATTCTCAAAATTGGTTCCAGGTATTGTGCTTTGGGAACACGAACTCTGCGTGTAGCACGCAGGAGCCAACGATGTGCGTGCGTAAAGCGATGCAGTAGAGAACAAATTTCCCGGAAAACTAACGAAACCAAACATTTTCATCCACTATCAAAAGGAGTTTCTGGGAAAATTACAAGAAAAGGTAAGAGAAGACGAAACGTTCTACGATTCTGCGATAACTTCTAAAATAACCATAAAATTATGGAAACGAAACGGTATAAGAAACTATTTCTTGGTATTTGTAATTATTGAAAATACATATCTAGAAAGTTACCTTTTTAAAATAAAATAAATGTGTATAATAATATAAGCGCTGATAGATGACGTGAAATGAATGGAATACATTAGAATACCAAAATACACGTACAACACAATTAAAACAAACTTCAAAAAGAAGTGTAATCCAACATTAAAATGTCTATTTCCTCCATAAGTAATCTGCGTCTCCTGGCACATCGAAAACTGTCTCGTCAAGCATCACCACATACCAAATTTCGAGACTCCGTACAACTTTTGAAAAGAAGGAAGAAAAAGAAGTGAGCCCAAACAGTTTGGTGTCCGGGGGGCGCGTGACACGAAGGGCCAAGGGCCTCGTAGCCTAGCGCGCGGCGCGAGCCCTGCAGCGGAGAGGTGTCAGCGCCGGAGATAGAGGGGCGGGGCCGGGCGAGGGGCGTGGCAGCGCGCGCGATCTTTATTGCGGAGCCGCGCAACGGCCGCTCGGGGAGGCGGCCGGCGATGGTTTTCCTGGGGGCGTACGCCGCCGCCCCCGCCCACCGTTTCGCCTCGCCCGCCCCTGCGCGGTAATTGGGGGCAGGTTCATAACAGCGCTGCGCTCGGGCCAGGGCCCAGGCGCGGGCGCTCGGTGGCCTGGAAGGGGGCCCCGGGGCTCGTCGCGGTCGGAGCCGGTGTTGCTTGTGGAAGGAAAAAACAGGGTCGGGGACGGGGCGGAAAACGAACACGGAGGCGGAATGCCGGCGGAAGGAGACGGGTGAGGATGAGGTGCATGGGAGACAGGAACGGATGGGAATGTGGACGGAAGCAAGAACAGTGACCGAATAGGGATGAGAACGGACACGAAAACAAAGGAAAAGACGGGCATGGGCAACAGGAACAGGGTGGGGTGGAGGATGGCTAATTATAAGAAAGACCTAGGTCTGGTAGTGGCAAGGACGATGCAATTGGAGATGGTAGTAATGGGAATGGTGTGGTAGTGGTAGTGATGATGGTGGGAATTAATTGAATGAAGGAGGAGGAAATGTGATTGAATGAAAACGGTTGGGGGAGACTTTAAGGAGAAAGAAAAATAATATGAAAACTGAAGGAAAGGATTAGAATGAATTAGAATTGAGATGATAATAATGGTAAAAAGTATATGTGAATCTGATAAATATATGGAGTTCAAGGTGAAGGTGGATGCGGGAATCGAAACAAAAGTCCAGGATTTATTCTCAGAGTTTTGATACGAAAAAACAAAAAACATCTTATTGTTGTGAAGAGCAGCACTGAGTATTTTATGAGATGTATTTTGATGGAGGGAAATCAAATGTATGATGCGAAATGGACCGGTAGAAAACTCGATGTGCTGACCTCAAAGCGGGAACGTAAATTATCGAAACAAAACTGTTCCTGAACGTGGAGAGTGAAGCGGAGCATCATAAAACAATTGTTTCTTAACGGACCTTGTTGCGTGAAACACGAGGTCACGCATATCCCAAACAACCCTACTGGCTATAAGACTCGGTGGGGAACTGAGATGAGAGTAACGTTGGGGCGCGACGGGTGGAAGCATGATGGGTGAGAGCGTGACGGGTGAGAGCGTGACGGGTACGAGCGTGACGGGTAAGAGCGTGACAGGTGAGTGGAGCGTGACGGGTGACGCGACGGTGGAGCGCGACGGGTGGGAGCGCGACGGGTGGGAGCGCGACGGGTGAGAGCGGACGGGTGGCGTGACGGGAGGCGTGACGGGTGGGAGCGCGACGTGAGCGCGACGGTGGAGCGGAGGCGTGGGGGCGGGTGGGAGCGTGACGGTGAGCGGGCGGTGGACGGATTGCAGGGGGAGCGTGACGGGTCCGAAAGCGTGACGGGTCAAAGGCAGAGGAAAAGGCAGACATGTGCTCCGCGACAAACCATAAAGACTTGTATGGTTCGCGCACTAGGTTTCGAAGCACCACCACGAAAGGCGACATTTCGACCGTTACAAATGGCACCGTGACGGTCGGGTTACATCGCGACGGTCGCGGCTGTATACGGCAGAGCGTGAACAGTCGGAGCGTAACGAAGTAAGCGTGACGGGGTGCAGCGAAGCCCAACCGGGCAGCGGCAAGTACCCTGACTGTGCGGCGAGGTGCTGCTTCTTCGGATCCCGCCGCCTCAAATGCACCCCCACCGGCCTCCCGCGCGCCGGTCGTTTTCCCCCCCCGCGCGCCCTATAGCGCTCGATACGGGCGCCAGTAAAACTGTAATCGCCAGCAGCACGACGTGCAACGGCGCGACGCCCGGCGTCGAACGGGGGGGGGGGAAGGGGGGGGGGGACGCGATGGAAGGGCGATGCGTGCGAGGCGCCGAAGCGGAGATCGAGAGGTCGAACGCCAAGGGTTTGGGAGAGCGCTGGCGGTGGGAAGCAACTGAAAGGAAGGACTAGAGGGGCAAAAACAGTACGTACATCCTACCCTATTTTCACGCAAAATTACGCAAAATTTCTCAATTTTCGAAAAAATGTACATGACCCGTGTACAATATCTATCTTTAAGGAGCAGATTTCATGAAGGGAAAAAATCTCTATCTTTAATATCTAAGTTGTAGGAACACTCCGAAAAAATTTTGAACTCTTGAAATTTTTGAAAAATCAGGATTTTCAACGAAAATATGACCTGCACCATTCTTTTGAAAGTCCTTCACACTATCCAAGAAGGATATATGATAAAAAACGATTGAGCCTTTTTTTGTTGAAAATTTGAAAATGCCCCAGGGGCTGCACGTAAAGTGCCTTCCAAAATTAACATATCAGTTTCGAATTCAAGGAGCCGCGACTTCAGCCAGATCAATCAGAGAATATCAATTTTGGAGAAAATAGGCTGAACGATTTAGCCGCTGGCGTTGCTCACGGACAGATGGACGGACGGACGGACAGACGTTATGCCGTCATTTGGTTTTTCGATATCAAAGACGCACAAATCCTATATTCTGACTATACCAAGTACTGGAGGATATTTTTATAAATTTTGCAACTGGATTTATTAATTTTCCCGTTACTACGGCGTGCAGTAAGATTTTTCCTACCGAAAACTGCGTTTTTTCGCGTAAAATTACATAACTTTCTCTCTACTCAGTAACGAGAAAGTAAAAAGTAATGCATATTACATAATAGACATTTTTCTCTCATTTCTAGTCTAACACAGTAGGTGGTATAAAGGTGGACATAGGTACTATAAAAACAAACCGTGAAAGTTAAAGAACATTACGTTTGAATCACGAACAAACAACTAACAACAAATCCCTACATTATTCACTGTAGACATTAGCACAAACATCACTTCTTTACCTCGTATTTTTCCTTTCCTTTATAATTTAAGTCTGTTATAACAACTTTTATCTTTATCTACCAACTAATCTTTCCTGCATGTGTGTCGATCTTTTATGTCTATGGATTACTTAATTTTTTGAAGATTTTCTAATGAACATGAATAGGAAGAGAATCCAAAAAATTATATTTTGTCTTATAAGATATAAATGAGGCCAACTTATTTGAAAATCATGTTTAAATCATGCGGTTCATGGTGCTTAGCTGAAGCGAAGGTAGGATCAAAGGTAAGTGTTGTGTGGCATGTATTTAATAAGGAGAATTCACTGGCAGTAAATGTATCTTCAAGTCTAAGAGACATCCGGAACTTTTAATAGTAAGGGTAAATTTCAGTGAATGCATACTGAGTTATCATATTTGCAAAAAAAAAAAAGATCCATTCTTTCTTCAGGAAATGATATATTCATGCTACATTCATATTAGAATAACATAAAGAGAAGACAAGAGCAATACTAACTTATAATAAATTGTGTGAGTTCCAAACCATGAAGGACGAAAAACAGATGTGGGGAGACAGCGGCGGAAGTAAACTTTTGAGACAACTTGAAAATGTTTTCCAGGCAAATGCATGAAGTGAGATAGTGAGAAGTAAGCAAAGTGTAACTAGACTGAAATTAGCGTATTTGTACTTGAGAGCTAAAGCTGATACATTGTAAAGATGACTGAAAGATAATTAAATGTAGGTTAACATAAAGGGTTTTCGAATTCACAACAGGGCGTAAAACGTGTCAAATGAGGGCATATTTAAAATGAAGCCAAAATGAACATAACAGTATAAACAATATTAGATCCATTTCTTTGAATATCATGATGACAATTTGTTTTGAAGCAGACACTTTGAAAATATAAAATTCACGTGCCCTGAGATCAACCTACTTGTTTAGACGGCTCTGTTGGTAAGGAAATGGCGCGGTTAATAGGAGAATTAAGTGCATGAGGCCACAAAGGGGCATGACTGTCTCGACACGTCCGTGATTGCGACAGTGTATAATACGGGTGACAAACTTGTTTTGAAGAGTGAAGTCACAAATAATTTTATGCGGGTGAAGAATATGTCATGAATATATTGCAGATTGACTAACTTACAAAATAAAGAAAAGATATTACAGAAATTAATAGAAAAACTACATTGAAAAAAATTATTACTTCAAAATATACATAAAACAGACTACTATCTTACAAGATCGACTCTAGTAATAGGAATTAATACAGAATGGCACAGCTTTCTCCTAATAGTTAGTTTCCTTATTCTCCAATCTGGACTACCTTTCGGTTTTGCCCCACCGTCTTCTCAGCTGCCATCTATTAGTGCCTTAAAGACTTTTTTTAGGTATTCTCAATTTTTCCGGATCCATATTACTAGAATTGAAATTTGACTTAAGATTATAGAAGGGTAAAATATGACCTAATACGGAATTTTCATTAGAAAATTCGGAACTGTTTTAAGTGTCGTTGGAGTATTAATGAAAATGTGAATTTTCAAGATCATTTTACCCAAAACTTCCGATTTTTCGAGAAACTTTATAAGATATTATTTGAAGCAATTATCCTCACAAATGCACATCGTCCACGACATGCCCATAATACATATATTGATACGAGAGGTATTTCTAAAATTACGCCTGTTTAATTTTTGAAAAAAAAAAACCCTATATCAAAGTAGCATTGACGTCATGTTATTCAGTACTTATAAGACTATTCGTTTTAAAAATTTAAAGAAAAAATTGGGGTTGTTTTCGAGAAAAGGGCATTTGATAACTTTTAAATGTGGACTTTCGAGCTTACTTTCACAGAATACGTTTAAGTTTTAAGAAACTTTATAAGCTTTCATTTAAGAACATGTACTCACAAATGCAATAATGTACACAAATCGTAGGAAGTCTAAATATTAACACTGTGGAGAAATGTAAAATATTACATTTGTATAATTTTGAAAACAAAAGAATGCATTCTGTACAGAAAGTTTAAAGAAATATTTTGAGCTACTACTAACGTTTTCGAAAAAATGTACATGATATACATTTTAAAAAGTCTATTGTGGAGAATGAACTTCATTTGAAGTAAAATATATATTTTTAATATTGTAATTGTCAGAAGACGTCAAAAAACTTAAACTTTGGCAGCTTTGGAAAGTTGAGAAATGAACAGAAAATTGAACTTATATCATCTTTAAAGGTGTATTTTGTAGATCTTACAACAATTTTACAGAAATAAATTGAAGACATTTTAGAAAATTTTGCAAACGTCCAGGGACTTCATTTAAAGTACCCTTAAATTTAAAGAATGTTTTTAAAAATCGAAGAGCTTTGAGTTGAAACAGATCGACAGGAATATTCATTTAGCAAAAAAAACCCTTCGAATAGTTTATACGGTAGTGTTGTTCACAGATGAACAGACGTATAGACAGGCGGACAGACGGACAGAACAGATGGACGCTGTTAAAAAACCTCTTTCCGTATCAGGGTCCCAAAACATGTATTTCCATTAAAATGTCCGAACCGATTATCCATAACATTACATACTTTCTCAATATTATGTATATTACTCCCTATACTACCGTACCTACAAAATAAAGTAAAAAAGTGAATTTCATTATTTGTCTCGGCGCTGACCAAAACACGAGCACGGGCCGGATTCGGCCTGCGAGCCGAACTTCTCGACCCTACCGTACAGGAGCAGGCGCCGCGAGGTTCGAGCGGGCCCCGACTGGCCGTTGCCGATGCGCTTATGACACGATCGGCGATGGGCGCGCTTCGAGTGCTGCCTGGCGGAAAGTTGGCGAACGACGCGACGCGACGAAAGCGGAGCGGGCAGCGCCGCCCGGGAGACGCCTGCCAAGGAGCAACATCCACTGCCAGCGCCGGCGCCGATATCATCTCCTCCGGCCTCCCAGTCACGTAGCGCATAACGAGGAGACTCAAGTGGCGAAGCGCCCACTGTACGTCAGCTTTTATCTGATAATTTCTCCGTTGGCGCTTCCGAATTTCTAGACCATCCGTGTCGTTAGAGTTCAATGGTACGGTAATCGATAAAAAGTTCCGTAATAGGTCGATGCAATCTAGTGTAGAGATTTTATCTTAACCTACTGTAGTAAATGTAGTATCAATTTTTTCTTGGCTTACAACGAATTCCAGTTACATTTAATGCTTAATTAACCTAAAGTTTTTGAAAGAATTTCAACTTCTGACTTTGTGATGGTTCAAGTAAATATGCACGAGCGATACACCAAAGATATAAATTTGAATTGCAAGCATGTTGAATTGAATCTTCCATATCGACTGAACTACTGATCCACACCATTGCAGAGCAAATACAATTTCGTTATCAAAGATATAGGCTTCAATCTATACGTCAAATTATATTAATGTTTCCCTTTTTCGAGTAGGACTGAAGCTTCTCAAATTTCATTCTGTAATACGTCTTGTTTAACTTCAAAGTGACATTGTTTGAAAAACAATTTTCAAACTACTGAATTTTTAAGTGAAGACGTGTATTATTTTAGTGTTTGTGATATCATTATCATTTAAGACAATTAGCAGTTGTGATATCATATACTTAAAATAGGTAATTGATCTCCATGTTTAATTTCTTAACGGCATTCTCTTCTCACAGAAAATCAATCTGATGCAGACAGACTCTTCTTTAATTTTTCATCCAATATATGACCACACAAATTCTTTCAATTGCTTTGAAGAATCACAATGCATTAAGAAATGCAGTTTGCAACAAAAAGATACCATATAAAATGTATAATTTGAAATTTAATAACATTGCAGTTACTACGCATGTAATAACACAAAATAAATCTAGTGCGATACACTGTACGAAAACTTAAAAGTTACATGTTACCAGAAAATCATTGTTTTTGGACTTGTTTTTACCCATTAATTACCAGTGTATAAATATTACAAAAAGTGATACCGAGAAAAGTGTAGACACAAGGTCCTAGAGTAAGCAGGTAAGAAACGATGACAGCGGGCGCCGTCAGAAACAAACACAAACGAACTCTTGGCAATTGTTCTCCTTCTCCGAAAACACGACTTTCAGGCAGGTGCGTGATTTTACATCGCGTCGACCGCCCAGAAAGTTACTCGTCGAGTTACGTTCCTTCTTCGGCAACAAATGAGTTTGACTCCTTCCGGAGGGTTTATCGAGCCGCGAGGGGCGGAGCGGGGCGGAGCAGGACGGGCAGGACGGGGCAGGGCGGGCAGGGCGGGGCAGGGCGGGGCAGGGCGGCAGGCGGGCAGGGCGGGAGGGGAGGGGCGGGCGGGCAGGGCGGCAGGCGGGAGGCGGCAGGGCGGGCAGGGTGGCGGCAGGCGGAGCGGAGTGGGAGGGGGGAGGAGAGGCGGGGGGGAGAGGGGGGGAGGGGGCGGAGAGGAGGGCGGAGCGGGCAGGCGGGGAAGAGGAGGCAGGCGGACGCAACACAAACAAAAGTGAAGTTCTGCGAGTTGATGATCTCAAATGCAGTCGTTTACGGTCGCCGGCCCCACTTCAGGGCTCGGCCGTCTATCGTTCCTCATCAACGTTTCGCCCAACGGCAGGTCATGCGCCTCGATGTTCACGACTCCGCAAAGGTCAGTGTTACAAAAAAGAGAAAGAGAATGGAGATGATGCACAACAAATTTAAACATCTTGGGACGGTTTTGAATCGAAAAGTAAGCGCAAAACATTATTGTGATGTTCAAAACATTGTTAGTGCCAGCAAACTTCGTTGCATTGGAGAGCAATAATTGACTCCGCTGGAGTAGCCTACGCAAACAAGAAAGAATTAGACACAAAATGCTAAATATAGACTTCATTTATGGACCGAATTCCTTCTGTAAGTCTTCGTTTTTAGAAACTGCAAATTAATTCATTTTAAAACTATTCTTATCTAGAGATTTTTCCCATTTTTGTCATCATTTTTGAAAACATTTTCTTCTTATCTAAAAATATAAATATACACATACTCATATTATTAAATAATAACTTGCAATAATTATTAGTTTACATTAATAGCTTTTAGACCTGTTTGCATAAGTTTGCATGTAAAATCTAACTGAGAAACACTTGAGACTAATTATTTTCTGAAAAGTACAAAAGATGCACGCAATCTAAACCCAAAACTGAAAATTATGATTTGCAGTTTTCTTATTTTGTGTTTAATATTTAACATTTTTCATAATACTACATTAGTTCACAAGCGGTTCATACTGTCATTTAGATCGGCATCGTCTATTAAATTATCAGATACTGTCAATGAAAATGTGTAGAAAGGAGGAACAGTATTAAAGAAACGCTTCATCATTCAAATTTTCTAAAGGAGGAATGTCTATTATTTATGTTATCCTGTAAGCAGTAACTGGCTACTAGCTATGGATTGAGAATTCCGAGCGTTGCTGGAGAACGCGATCTACATTTCCAGCATAGTTAACTCACGAAATTTTGAGGATGCTATACGCTATTATAGAATGAGTTTGCCAGAATTCAGTTCAATGGTTACAGTAGGAATACACAGATATGTAGAGAGTATCGATCATCGGCGCGTAATCAAACTTCTACCAAACAAAACACGGTTTACGCAAAATATCCAGTCCACGTAATACAGTCGCAAGTGAGAACTCGGTCACACCGCTGTGTGAAATAATCACAGGTCAACGCCGCAGGTCAACAAACAGCCGTCGCAACTCCGGCCTACTCGAAATTCTTGAAACACTCGACGCAGGCGCTCTTCACGAGGCCGGCCCATTGCCACATTCACAAAGCCGCGTGTAAATAATGCGCGCCTGGCCTTGGCCTCGCCCTAGCCGCAGGGCGCCGGCGCAGAAAGGGCCCGCCTCCCGCGCAGACTCTCTAGCGCAGCGCGCAAGCGGCCTGCCCACGAGGCCCGGCGGCGCAGTGCCCACCGCCCACCAGCAGCCACGCCGCAGGGACATTTTCACGAGCCTATATGCTCTAAGCAGGCACGTCAAACCGCGCCCGCGCGAGCTACTTGCCCGCCTGGGGAGCCCGGCGCTCCTAGGGCAAGGCAACTTTCGGACTTCGCGCCATTTCTCCGAATACAGAAAGGGTGAACACGCCCAAGATGAGCGCGACGGCGGGAATAGTGGCTTCGTACGGAAATACGTTTGCCGGATTTTTCTATCAAATAAGGAGAATTGTATTATGAATATATTCTTCTCCGCATTATTATTATTATTATTATTATTATTATTATTATTATTATTATTATTATTCTCTCTGACCGGAGGTCCTGAGGTCGAGTCCTGACGGCGGCAGGATTTTCGACACCAGCTTTCCGCAGGTTGAATCTAGTCGCTGTCTGGAGAGAATTCAGCGCCGGCTGCTCGATCGGTGGTTTCCGTGGTTTCTCCGATCAACCCAGGCTGAATGACGGAGCAGTACCTACGAAACAGGCCACGACCGCGCGCGATCTTCCCTTCTCTTCCTTGTCCTATCCTCGCCCTTCCACACACTCTTACACTAACACTCTGCACTAGCACGCACGTACACTTCATGCACTACTACTACCCTATTCCGGGAGACGGTCGGGGCTTGGCTTGTCCCGGGGGGGGGG
>CAXIVR010000007.1:97994736-98052236 GCA_964035755.1 Teleogryllus oceanicus
TTATTTTAAAAGCCACGCACGGAAAAACTAGAGGCTAAAAAGAGTAAAATAATTTGGTAGATGAAAATTCAGAAAGAGGAATGAGCAAAATTGTAAATTGTAATTGATGAAAGTGTGTCGCATTTTTTGTCGTCGCGAGGTGATGCATTTTTTTTTTTTTGTGACCAACTACTTAAAGCGTATTATTCTGTTATATAATTGTGTCACTGTGATTCTTGCATTGAATATATGCTCATTTTATTCGTATTTTATCTAATTCATTGTGTTAAGGGTTCAGACCTTTCTCATACCCAAAAGATCCTGCTTCCTGAAAATTTTAAGCTCGCTTCACGAGCATTCATTCTATCACGCCCTCACTACGTGTGGAAGGTAGTAGGTAGGGTGTGTTAGAATATATATATATATATATATATATATATATATATATAGAGAGAGAGAGAGAGAGAGAGACGTAGGTAGAGATAGGTATAATAGTCGCGATCGTTAAGGCGGATGAGTCTTCAAGTCCGGCCTCGGATATCGATTTGTTGGGTGTTGTGGCATAGTGTAGCTCTCCCAACTACCACACCTCTGCATCCAAACCTTCTTTTCGGCTTGGTGCATTTGCGCCAAAGCACACGTTGCGTTCAGGTCGTGGGTTCGAATCCCGCGAATAGCATGGACGTAGAGTGTTGTGGCATGGTTAAGCTTCACTCATCACACTAGATGTAGGTATACTCCTCTAGAAACTGGGCCTAAGATGTGGCTCACATTTGTCGTATACGCGTCAAATGTGCAGTGCAGATTGTTCAGGATTCAAATAGTAATTAACTTGGCCGAATAAAAATGACTTACGGGATCATAATATTGATAAAATCAAGGGGTCCCTATTGTAATAAAAATGTTCATCATACATTATAAATTAATGTGAAAATAAATCATAGCCTTTGCTATTTGAAAAATAAATCCTTATACAGAAATCGAATATCATGCGTTTGTTCGTTCGGTGGGGTTTTTTGGTTTTTAAGAACTAAAACACATTTTGTGAGACTTTCGGCACCTGCAGCGGTGCTCAAGAGCTCATTCGATTCTTCGCAGTAAGACAAAAGCGATTGTCACTATACGTAGCCGTTTCATCTAGGTTATTCCGGAGGAATTGTAGAAAAACATCTATTCTTTACGCACTTACGAGAAAATTGGTGAAAGGCTGTAATTTTCCCCTCGACTTCTACATGAATCGTTAAGACTTGATTAATCGACGATAATTAATTTTAAATTTGTAATGAAACAAAAAGTAAACAAATGTCTCTATACTTTTTTGTAACTTTGCACGACCGTAAATGGGCGAGCAGGACAACTGTAACATGTTAAAAAGTACAAATTAAAAAGTTTAATATGAAAACACCCGACGGAAAGGGCTCGGCTAGTTTATAATATGGCAGAAGATGAAATATGGATACTAGCATATGCAAACAGCAGCACACGATAAGCTGCAACAGCCAGTGACTGTCTGAACTGGCGCAACAGCCTCTGACGGGGGCCAAGGTCTGTCAGTGGCATCTCGGCCTTGCAGCCATGGGCTAAGCTAAGCTAAGGGGTACGTGCCGCGGGGCCACACCACTGGGGAAAAATTTGGAAACTGTGCATGCTAGAGAGAGACTGAGGCGACTCAGGGCAAAAAAAATTCATTTCATTTGTCAATTTTATTTCATATTTTTTGGTCTATGTCTATTTGCTCCTTTTCTTTATGATATTCTCTCATTTTTCCCCTTGTTTATGTTAGAGACCCACTGAAGATAGGAAATTGTTTTCCCGATAGTTAACTTTGAGCATGTGATAATAAATATTATAACTGTTATTGTTGTGGACGACTATCCCTATCTCTCATTATGGATTACTACAAGACTTCTGCTGTAACCACGGAATTAAACATTTTCCACACTAGCTTAGGTCGAGTACAGCCGCTGTGTGGAGGAAAATTCTCGGGGCCGCCTGCTCTGATCGACAGTATTCTACGGTATCTGCTATCTATACCAGGCCGCATCACTGCCCTGACAAACAAGATACTGATTGCGCGCGACTTTTCCTTCCTCTTCTTTATCTTATCCTCACCCCTTACTTACACGCACTGCCTTACCACACATGTCTGGAGCTGCCAGCTTGTTCCGGTGTCCCGCCGGAGGGAAATTCTTGGAAGGGGAAAACCCCGAAAGCCGACGCGTATGTCGGTGGCGGACTCGCCACTCAGCACGGGAAAACATCGCCACCTCCCATGTTGAAACATGCACTACGCGTGCGGTAATAATGACCAGTCGTTGAATGGCCCGGCAGCAGCGTTCGGAAACACGAAATATTCAATCCATCCTAAAAATGCTAGATCATTAAAACTTTTTTGTGCTCGTCACGGAACTCGAGTTATCTTTCATTTGCCGAAGCCTATAAATTGATATGTTTTTTGATATTATATTGCAGTGTGAAGGTTTTTCTCTTTTAAGCTCCCACTCTGAAGTACAGGTTGTCAGAAACGTTCGAAATTGGATTCTAGTATGGAGCTATTTTCACTTTTAAAACAATTAAATGTTTGCATCTAACTTGCGGATCTAACTAGTACAGAACAATAATTTCATACAGAAATTTGTTCACAGACAACGCTGTGATTACAGGCAGTTCAGTTATATAAATATAATGTGGCAAGAGTACCTTTCTGTTCCGACCTTGACAAACACGGCGGAAGATATCTCACGAGTCCCAGCTGAGACATTCTCTTCTTTTCCACCCACTTTCCCTATCCGTCCTCCGGACCTGAAACAAAACCGGTAATGGTTGACTGACGATGTACTGGTGAAAGTGAAAACCGATTGCGTTTATCTTCCACAACCTAATCTCTTTATGAAACATATGAAGAGGAAATGGGAATCCCAATAATCAGCCAGTGATGTATAAAGGAAATATCCACGTTGCCCAAATTTAACTACCCAACAAGTTTCTGTCATTAAGAAAATCCAAAATGTAAGATATCAATGAAGCATTCGCATATATATTGAAGTTATTGTACATATGTAACATATTTACATAAAATATATACATATGCCATTAATTATTAATGCACTTATTCTTATTCAAACGTTAGATGATCTTCAACTTAATACCGAAGTTTAAAGATGACTCATTTTTGGGTAATATCCGAGTTACATTCGACTCAAAATAAAAAATAAAAACCGAGAAATATTTTTTTTTCATGTTGTATGTTTTTAATTTGTCTTATTCAGTCTTAAGTTTTCAAGTAAGTCTTCAAGTTTTCGTTGTTTGCAATATACGATCTCCAGCCAGATCTGCGTCCATAGAACTAAAAGAACAGTCCTTTAAGGAAATAATGCTTCCACTTAGCATTAAAGAACGTGTATGGGCTTCAATAGATAGCATAGAGACAGAAAAGGAAATTAGAAACTCGGGTAATGATCTATCGAGAGATTCGTTTAAGATATTTTGAGGTTCCAAAGCTGAAAGAGAGTCTAACGACCAAAGCTGAAAAAAAAGACCAATTTGTTTCCATTTTTAATTGTGTATTTTTGTATGATAATTTTGTTTGTTCGAGTTCTAGACAGTCATTTTTAAATGCGTATTCAATACTATGCTGACCGGCTTAGGTGTTTCAGTGCATCAATTGATGTCACTGCAGAGATTCTGACCGGGAGGACCTAGGGTTCCAATTCCGATGGATTTTGACTCTAGCTACATAGCGAGGTCCAATTCAGTCGCTATCTGGAGGAGAATTCTAGTAGTAACATAACAAACGGGCGACACACCGCACGATCTTTCCTTCCTCTTCCTTGTCCTATCCTTTTTCCCCTTTACTTACACACACCTCCAACACTACTTTTCGACATGTGTCGGGAGACCAGTTGGGAGCTTAGAGCCTGTCCCGGTTGGGGAGGTGCCCCGCTGGTGAGAGATATCTAGTTGTGGAAAAACAGCAAGCCAGCGAGTAGGTCGGCGCCGGATCTCGTCTTCCAGATAGAAAGATTACCGCCACCTCCAGAATTAAAAACCATGCACTATACTTACGGGTCATTAGCTGTTGACGCGATCGAAATCACTAATCAATGCCGACTCAATGCTATGCGTACTTTTGAGTCAAGGTACCTAGAACAATTGAGAGTAATATTCTTTTGCGTAATATTCTGGTTTAATAAAGAACACACGTTTAAAATATAGACATCTTAGACGAGTTCTTATCATGCAGGAAGGTATTAGAACCAACCACACAACAGGAAACGAGATAACTGATTATAAGAAGGTCTTATATAAGTTAACTATGCGAACTACGTTTCCTGAGAGAGCAAAAAACTTGCTGGCAAAAGACTGGCTATTCTTTGTTACAATTAGAAATTTCCAAAAGATATTAGAAGAGCAAATGGATTAAAAATTGAAACTGTTCTTGAACTAATATGCGACTAAAGCACACGAATTCGTCAATTACCTAGAAGCCTAATTTAAAATAGATTTATCCATCTGATGTGTACAGAACCGAATTTTGATATGTAACAACTATTGTAATACAGCTTCCGGGTCAATGACCCCCATCTCGATCAGGTTTTTCGTCCAGTTTCCCTGATCTATTGAGCAAATGCTGAGATGGCCCCTTGTTTTGCTTCTGGACATAAATGTAACTTCATTTTCTGTGCACGTCTTCTAGAATTCAGTGGGAAATACAATTATTCAAATTATCGTTTCCATGTTGTCGCGGCAGGAAGTAATAAGAACCAAAATTTATTGCTTATTTATCCTTGAAAATAGATTTTATTACATGGGAGTTTTTTTCTCCCTTTCAAAATTCAAAATTTAAGTAGTATATGACTTAGTGTAGGGATCATAGAATTTTGAAAATGTGCACACAATTCACTTTTCCCCATAGCACGTCATACGCAGTTTTTAACTGTTTTTTGACGTAAAATAAATAAATAAATAAATAACAAGTGCGTCAAATTTAAGGGCAGATGTAGGTGTCGGAAAGCTGTAACACTTTCGGTTTCATTTATCTTGGTATACAAAAACGCTGAGTCTATCATAATATTGTATGCGCCACAAATTGTAATCAAATTATCTTTTGGTTCCACTTTTAAAGGAGGAATTTGAAGATCCCCATCGATCGGTGTCATGCAAAGTATCCTTAGACTCACGACAAAATATTGTCAACGCTCTGATACTCTTCCTACAATGAGATGAATCAAAATGTCGATAAGATATGTAAATAGGAATAAATTAAAATATGTTGACGAATTTCGACAAGATCGGATAATTCAGAATAAATAAGAAAAGAAACGCGACGTCGGGTGTATATATGTCGCGAAGAGTTAAAAAGATATAATAACCATTAATTATTTATAATATTTTTATAATAGGACATTATTGGGAAGACAAACGAATTAAATGGTGCAGTAGTGAAAGGACAGAATAGCATCGAACGTGATAAATAAACAATAAAAAATAAGCAAGACACAGTCGAGCGAAAGAAGATTAACCTATACTAAAATTTCAACAGAACGAATTGTGTCTAGAGGGGAGGTGGAAGTCGCCCCGAGAGCGTGACGAAAGTTATTTATTTCAGGAAAGTACGAAAATGCAAACGCGCGACGGATTAGATGTCATGTAATAAAAATTACTTCGTGAGGATTTTGATTAACCAAATAGTGTAAAATGAATTTAGCAGTAAAAATAATTCAGGTCGTACAGTGACCGCGGCATATAGCATTCGGACGATGAAAGTCAAGAAACTACAGGACAAGGAAGAGGAAGGAAAGATAGCGCGCGGTCCGTGGCCCGTTTGTTAGGGTACTGTTCCGGCATTTGCCTGGTGTTGATCAGATGATAAACCACAGAAACGACTCCAGTTGAAAGCAGCAGTCCGCGAGAATTCTCCTTCATACTGCAACTGAATTGGACCAAGCTGACAAGCTAGTGTCGAATATCCTGTCCCCGCCAGGACTCGGCATAGGAGCTCCCGATCAGAGGGACTGCAGTGACATCAGTTGATGCCCTGAGCCACCTCTCCCGGTGCGAATGCAGTCTCGAGTGCGAGAGTCCGCCGAGGGGAAGGGGAGGGGAGGGCGCCAGGAACCGCAGAGAAAAAAGGAAATTGGCTACTTGCTCTGGTGGCTTGACGGAGAGCGGGCGGAAGGTGCGACGAGGCGCTTGGGTGAATGAACTTGGGTGAAAAAAATGGCATCTGCGGTAATAGGCCTCGCGATTAGCGTGTCCTCCTATCTATATTAGAGCTGTTTAGATTTAGCCGCGTAGTAACAAAGAATTCGAGGGAATGAGTGTGTTCAGCATTAGTGTATAAGTAAGGGGCGCTTTCCATGACGCGAACCCGGGTTCGATTCCCGGTCGGGGAAGGTTATAACGTGCGTTTCCTTGCAATGTCCTAGCTTATCTTGCAGTGTATCTTGAGAAAACCCACTTCTCAAGTTGAGAATACGGCGTGGGGATGTCTTTTTGCTAACCTCACGTACCCGCCTTACCCTTGGGCGCGAGGCTGGGACGCGGCTGGTAGACCATGGCCCGTACGCGGGCTGTCGCGCCAAGTACACAGACAGACGGTATAAGTTAAGAGTGTTCAAGTTTGGTTTGGTTTGTTTTTTTCGTGTTTCCGGGCGCGTCAACTGCTTTGTCATTAGTCCGTTAGTGTAGTGTATGTTTTTTCTCGGGAGATGGCGGTGATCTTCCCTCGCTGGATGGCGAGATCCGGCGCCGACCTACCGTCGGCTAGTGGGGTTTCCCCCTAACTAGGACTCTCCCACCAACGGGGCACCGCCCCAGCTGGGACAAGCTCTAAGATCCCGACCGGTCTCCCGGAATATGTAGTAGTGTAGTGCATGTTAGTGTAAGTGTGTGTGTAAGGGGAGAGGATAGGACGAGGAAGAGGAAGGAAAGATCGCGCGCGGTCCGTGGCCCGTTTGGTAGAGTACTGCTCCGGCATTCGCCTTATGTTGATCGGAGAAACCATGGAAAACTACCGATCAGAGCAGCCGGCCGCTAGAATTCTCCTCCCGACAGCGACTGAATTCGACCTAGCTGAAAAGCTAGTGTCGAAAATCCTGCCGCCGTGGGGAGTGGGAACCTAGGACCTCCCGGTCAGAGGCGCTGCAGTGACATCAGTTGATGCACTGAGCTACCGCTCCCACCGGTTGAGTGCCCACCGGTTCATAGGGATGTGCGATGCTACCCTCTCGCAGCAGGGCGATGAGCGAGAAGACGAGGAGTGAATATAAAATTACAAAGATCTGTTTCAAAAATCAGTTGTAAGGCGAAAGAGAGGAAAGAGGGACTGTGACAAATTTCGTCTGTGGAATCCAATTTCTTTCCACAACTCTGTACTTAAACATAATTTTAGGAAAATGCTGTCGAATATAAGTATTGATTTCGCTCGAGGTACCTGTATTTGAAGGTTAAACATTTTGTGAAGATCAGTGCAATACATTTTTAAAATAAATATTAAATCGTTTAAAAAATAAATAAAACAGTAAATGAGCGAAATTATGAACTGCGCTAAGGAATGAGAGAATTCTAAATCCATGTTTATCCGTAGATTGTATCAAACTATATATTCGACTTTTTAAAATATAGCACCCCTCTCGAATCTTATTTGTTGATACATTAATTTCGCAAACCACTATTTTGAAGCCTTTTGTTAGTAATGAAACCCACATGGCGATGAAATATTTATTTCTCAACATTTATGTTAGTTCATTATCCGTAATGGAAGAGTCCGTAAAAGCATTTTAAGAAACAATTTTTTTTCAAAAGAGTAGAAGAGAAAAATAAATATTGGTAAGGTTATTAAGAACATTACCAATCCTAGTTATTGTTAAAGTAATTATTATTATTATTATTATATTTAATTTTTATTATTATTATCATCATCATCATTATCATCAGTATTCGATCTACGACATACTCTGTATTTGAAATTGCTTCTTAAAAAAATAATGTTTTTCTTTGCTACTAGTTTTTCAGTGCCTCGATCTCCAGCAAATTCAACGTTCACTGTGACCACGAGAGAAAGAAGTCTATTTTTATTTCTCATTGGAAGTTTCTCTTTTCATTGACGGTCATTTCCTTTTCTTTTTTGAGAAAGATCGTAAAGAAGCCGTTTAAACGTGGCAGGTAGCAAAGCACTTCCTAGTAGAGGCTCGAAAAAGAAGGTGCTATATTCCTTAAGTAATTGCTTGTTACCACTTACCTCCACGTCAAACCTCAAATACTTAACGTGGTTTCTCGGTAAATTGACACAAATTATTAAAGAGAATACGATATGTCGATGAGAAATAAAGTTGTTGAATTAATCTCTTTATCTCTAGTTTAGACGTTGCATTTCGTTCTTTCAGAAAACGCTGTGTATATTAACATAGGACAAAGGTCTCCATCTCGATCGGGTTTTCTCATTGTTTCTCCTGACCGATATAGCAAATGTTGAGTTGGTATCTTTGTCTCTGGGCAATAAATACATAGCTTTTCTCCGTTTTAAACGTGTCGTACAGGTGTTTCTGATATGATACAAATTAATTTTACAGTTACAAATTAACATGACAGTTTCAGGAGAAGAGACGTAGTCAAAGAAAGAAGTTAAACACCGAGTAAAGTTAATTAATTAATTAGCTCCGAAAAGTGTGCGCGGAAATTCACAGAAGAAATCGTAGGTCTAGAAAGTTTAACAAATCTTCATTAAAACTCTAATTTGCGTTAAGTTACTACTGCTTATTGAAGCATTTTGTGCCGTCGATCTTTAATGTTTACGATTGAAAGGCGTATTACCAAGAATACAAAGAGGTTTGTGAAATTAGAACATTTTCGCAACTTGATTTAATGATCGGCCTAGTACTTTCTCCTCAAACGACTGCAGTAAAGCTTTGTTCCTGTTCTGTTACGTGAGGTAATAATTGAGGAAGGTGGCTATTGGTCATTTCATTCTATCGAAAGTACAAATTACCCCTCTGATGAACGTTTTGCTTTAAATAAGATTTTTTTATTAATTGATTAGTGAATCCGGGCGCGACAATTATTAAGGTGATTAGTCCCGTAAGTAAAGTGCATGTTTCTTTCGCCGAAGGTGGCTGTGATCTTCCCCCCCTGAATGGTGAGATCCGGCGCCGGCCTACCGTCGACTAGCGGGGTATTCCCCAACTAGGTATCTCCTACTAGCGGGGCACCGCCCCAGCCGGGAGAAGCTCTAAGCTCCCGACCCGTCACATGGTGTGTGTGGGAGTGTAGTGCATGTGAATGTAAGTGTGTATAAGCAAGGAGTGAAGATAGGACAAGGAAGCGCAAGGAAAGATCGCGCGTGGTCCGTGACCCATTTGTTAGGTTACTGCTCCGGCATTCGCCTGGTGTTGATCAAAGAAACCATGGAAAATTACCGATCAGAGCAACCCGCCGCTAGAATTCTCCTCCAGACAGGACTGAATTCTATTTAGCTGACAAGCTACTGTCGAAAATCATAAACGGTTGTGACTCGAACCTAGGACCTCCCGGTCAAAGGCACTGCAGTAACATCAGTTGATGCCCCCAGTCACCTCTCCCGGTAAATATTTTGAAATATCTGTACCAAAAGTATGAGCGTTATTTCGTTAAATAGATATATTCATTTCTAAATATTGCACAGATGCTCAAACTGATGTCGCCCTTCATTTCTGTATTAATATTGCTGTCAAGGTAAATCTGTGAACTACGGTATGCGTAATAACAGTGAAATTTAACATTAAAAAACAATTAATCGTTTTATCCATTTTGGATACGAAAAGTCAAACTGCACAAAAGTGATATCAGTCTCATAGTAAGAGTTGTGATCATTGTTCATTGCATTTTTTACACTCTCTCTACGGAGTAAAAAAAGGCACATTTTCGGCAGAAAAACTCTTATTTCAAGGCCCCAGTAACGAAAAAGTGGATAAATCCAGTTGTTAAATTTAGGGAAAATAAATGGTGTAGCCAGAATCAATGTTTTGTGAGTGTTTGAAACGGAAAAATTCCACCGATCGAGATCTAGTTGTATACATGTGTGTGTATATATATATATATATATATATATATATATATATATATATATTGTGACGTCACGGGATTAGACAACCCCATAACGCCACCATCAGCTATGTGAAGAAGCCCACGAACAGAGAGGACTAGGGTACGCGGCGGAGCGATGGCTGGTAAACGCGCCATCTGCCCACAGCTTTTCGAACTATAACGCCCGAAATAGTGAGTAATGTTTTTTCCGGGAGATCACGAAAGGAGGAGAAGATGCACCCATCCAAAATTTCCCCAGGCGCGAGTACCATAAGTATCGCGGCGCGTCTCGGAGGAACTCTCTTTTACGGCAGCAGGGACGGCGACCAGAAGAAACCCTCTTTGACTACAGCAGCGACGGCGAGTACAAATAGATAATATAATAGTTTATTTTAACTTGGTAGTTAAAAGTTAGCTTGGAAAGCGTATCTTAGAAAAGTGAAGTAATTAAGCAATAGAGTGCACAATCATTCGTCGCATTCACAATAATTGAGAGAGCTAGCGAAATAACTGTTTGACGTCGAAATAACTTCAAAGTTGTAAAATTCGCGCAGAAGGACATTAATTAAATCCAGCATCTCACATTGCACGCTGAGACCACACGTGCCTAAAGTGTGGTAAGTCGGTCGAGCATTTGAGCATAACTCCTGCAACATTAATAGAGGCTGGAAGCGCGAACAAACGTGTGCGAGGCGAGGCGGTGGAATGATGGCTAAGCCATCGAAATCTGCTAATGTAATAACAATAAGTCGAATTCCAAACAAGGAATGTGATGTTGATGATGAGTGCTAAACCATCGAACACTGCTCATATAAACAAAAATATTGACAAGGACTACTCACATGAATGAGTGTTGTTTTCCACATGAATTGAATTGTATTGCATCCCTTGTTATATAATGATGTTTACAATAAGAATAATAAAATGTAAAAGGAATAATATTAGTTACAACTCCAACTCTTTACCACAATTATGAAACAGAACATAGATTCTAAAAGTATTCAGCCAAAAGTAAGACTGAACTACTTAAGTGTTCAATAAATAGGAATAATCCATTACCAATCAATCCAGCTGTAATCATATTTAAAGCTATAATCAGACCCCTTCTCCTATATGCCAGTCCATTTGGATAAACACTGCCCAGCGTATTCTTTTAGAAGCGTCTGGTGAGGAGAAAGTTGGTTCTTTTCATGTAGGTGTAGATACCAGAGACACGATTAAACTTGAAGAAACTCGGCAACGATGCAATAGCAGGAAGAATCTCAGAAGCGCTGGAGTACATGTAGAGCTCATCCCCATTGAAGGAAAAAAAGTTTCTTAAAAGTTCTGAACCAACACTAGTTTAAAAAAGTCTAATTGGAAGAACGCTATTGTCGTGCTTTTTTTAAACTAGTGGTGTTACAACAGCACAATGTTCTAAATGTCATACGTTTTAATGAAAATCGAAACTATACCAATTTATAAATACACGTGTATACTCAAGCACACAATCCAAGAAGAAATTTGCAGCCATTTTTCAGAAAATCTTTGAATGTCACACAAGCTTCATGTAGAGTACCTTCAAAAATTAAAATATTTTAATGATCTTCGGAACCGCATAACTAGATCTTATCCCTGGCGTATTTGCCAAGTTTGAGCTCAAACACTTCTTATCTAAGAGAGTAATGCATATCAAACTATCTGGGGTCAGTGAGGTGTCTACCACAATAGTAGGCTATGTAATTTTAATATGATTACATTTAGTCAAACGCGTGTTTCGGGAACACTCCTCCCATCCTCGGTGGTTCTACAATTTTAATTACATAAACAAATTAACACATGTATCAACATCAACCTAAATACAAACTCATATATAAACTAATGAGCAATAAAATAATTATTTAAAATTAGTACTTACCCAAGTAACACAGATTAAACACATAAATTCATGGAGAATCGTCAAAGCATGACGCCATTTCATTCGTACGCTGTACGAATGCAGACTGCGGGAAAGTGAAAGGATGGTAAAAGTAGTCAATAAATAAATTTATGATGGGGCTGGATTTTACTATGGATTGTTCATTGAGGCATTAAAGGTTGGGATTTTTGCATAATTTTAAGATTTCTAAATTTTCCAAAATATTTAATTTGTTACCTTCGAAATGTAGAATTTCGAAATTTGTATCCGGGTCGAAAGAGTGATTATTTTGAATAAGGTGGTTGGCAAATGTGGAATGATCTTGTTTCAGTCTCCAAAATCTGAGGTGTTCCTTTAGCCTACAGGAATCTGAGGTGTTCCCGAAACACGTGTTTGGCTAAATGTAATCATATTAATATTATATAGCCTACTATTGTGGAAGATACCTCACTAACCCCAGATAGTTTATCATGGAGTAACACAAAATCTCCGCTGCCACCACAGAATTTAATGCATATCACATACTTTCATCTATCCAGACATCCCAATTTGGGGATAAAAAAATTGCTTGTGTCACCTCGCCAGCGGGACTACTCTTTACGTTTTTGGATCAGCACTAATGTAACTTATTTCTAAGGGTTGTGCGAAGGTGCAGCCCAAAAGGCCCTTAAACGCGAATTTTACGTGTACGAGTTTCGAGATCGTATTATTGTGGTGTTTTAAACTCTCTTCCTCTCTAATTAGTAATAAGAGAAGCGTCTGTATAAATAAGTTCTATCTTCAGAATAATTTTAATTATTATCTTCAAGTACTTTGCCAAGTTATTCGCTACTTTCCATTATGTTATTTTCATCCCAAACCGCAGTAGAATTCCGGTGTATAATACCATTATCAACGCATTTGTTGAAGCACAGTTGAGACAGTCCTTGGAGTCGATGATTTAGCACCTCTTCCATTTCATCCTTTCTCTATCTCCATCCCTTTATCTTTTTTTCCCTAAAAATAAAAAAGCTGTAGGCGAGAGAAACAAGAAGAGACAGAGAATGGGAGGGAAAGAGGTAGATTGGTTTGGTTTTTTCGTGTTTCAGGGCGCGTCAACTGCTTTGGTCATTATTCCCGTTAGTGTAGTGCATGTTTCTCTCGGGAGATGGCGGTTATCTTCCCCCGCTGGATGGCGAGATCCGGCGCAGACCTACCGTCGGCTAGTGGGGTTTCCCCCTAACCAGGACTCTCCTACCAGTGGGGCACCGACCCAGCCGGGACAAGCTCTAAGCTCCCGACCGGCCTCCCGGAATATGTGGTAGTGTAGTGCATGTGAGTGTAAGAGTGTATGTAAGGGGGAGAGGATAGGACAAGGAAGAGGAAGGAAAGATCGCGCGCGGTCCGTGGCCCGTTTGGTAGGGTAATGCTCCGGTATTCGCCTGGTGTTGATCGGAGAAACCACGGAAAACTACCGATCAGAGCACCCGGCCACTAGAATTCTCCTCCAGGCAGCGACTGAATTCAACCTAGCTGAAAAGCTAGTGTCGATATTCCTGCCGCCGTCAGGACTCGAACCTAGGACCTCCCGGTCAGAGGCGCTGCAGTGACATCAGTTGGTGCACTGAGCTACCGCTCCAGGTGGGAAAGAGGTAGAGCGATAGAGAATGGCAGAAAGGGAGGAAGATAGGAATATAGAGGTTGCGAAAGGATAATGAGGAAGGGAAACGGGAAGAGAGTAGAGGTAGGAAAAGAAAAAGGGTAAAGGAGTAGGAAGGAAGGGAGGCAGGGCTGGGAGGAGGTATGAGGCAGATGGAGAGAGAAAGGGAGTGTCCTTGTAGAGAACGAGCGTCCAGAGCTCTCTCCCCTGACTGAGCGGTGCCTCCCAAAGGAAAAGAAACCGTTATCCACGTATGAGAGAGAGGGATCAGAAAGTAGAGGATCTTCTCGAGTGTGTATATACCGTACCTATTATAGAACGTCTATCTTTACTCGCACTATAGGTTTCACACCAACACTTGATGAATTGCTGTGCAGCCTCGACAATCCATTTTTTATCATCAAAAACAATTGGGGAATATCAATTTTGGAGAACATCGGCTGAACGGTTTATGCGCTAGCGTTGTGCACAGACACACGGGCGGACAGACAGACGTTTCGCCGTCAATCGATTTTTCGGTATGGAGGCTCAAAACTTGAATACTGGGTACACCACGTGCTAGAGGATTTTTTCTCTATTCAGCAACTGGATTTATCTTTTCGTTACTGGGACTCGGCAATAAGAGTCTTTGGATCGAAAATTCGCCGTTTTCCGGCGTGCGATTATAGTTTCTCTTGTTACGTTAGCGAGTTGCGAGAAATAAAAAATGTATCAGGGGCGTTTATTCTATCAAAGCAAGGGAAGCATTGTTTCCCCTATAATTTCCAAGGATATCTTAAATTTTAATACCACTTGACTAGGAATTTAGAATCATTTACTTGTAATCCAAGTCAAAACAGTTTAAATTGGGCGCGTCCAATCTTATCTTTACAAAATGAGCACATAACTATTATTGTTATCAACAGATAGAGTAGAGTTCGCCTGTAAAGCTCCTTGGAAGCACTGGGCTGACTGCATCCAGCGTGTCATAGTGAATGCTGTGATCAGTAGATATATTATGGTGAGTATGGTGAGTGCGCACGGGCTCATTCAGTCGAGCCCGCCTTCGACCAGCAATCGGCCACTTGCATACAGCGTGACTGCGCACGTGTGGTGGGCTCTGTATGAGCTTTTCGCTTCATTGTTTAAATTATCCACTTGTCCTCTTATCCATGTTAATAATTAAAAGTCTTCAATCTGAAATGTAATTGCTTCCCTAGAAAAACATTTCTCCACACGCACCTAAAATGTAGTAGCCTGTTCACGTGAAAGTATATAGATGTGAAACTTACTTGGCTATCCGGGAGACGCCGCGTCCAGGGCACAGGTGCCGACGTTTCGGTCGCCATTCTGCGACCTTCATCAGGGCGTAGTATTGCGCAATGAAGGTCGCAGAATGGCGACCGAAACGTCGCGGCGTCTCCCGGATAGCCAAGTAAGTTCCAATTCCGGCCGCGGAAGCCTACGTTCTCACTTATATAGATGTGGAGCGTTTGGATCATCCCGTCTCAAGGGGGAGCGCTGCCAAGTGCCTCTCCCTTGTCAATTCGTACCATTGAACCAAACAGGACCTGGAAATCTTTGCTTCATAGGATAATACAGCAATAATGCGAATGGAAGTAACCTGTCGTCTAAACAGGGCATACGGCTTTCGTTGCAATGGCTCAAGAACAGATTCCAATCCACTCACAGTGTGATCTGTGACGTGAAACCCGATCATAATCCTGTATATATTTGGATACGTGGACTGTAAATGTACATGATAAATACGTTCATCACGTAACATTCATCGTGGTGTTCAAAGATACTTGCCCATCCGACAGGTTGAAAGATAATAGAAAACTGAACTTGTTTTATGAGATAGATTGCATTATTATGTTTTTTTTGTCAGTCGGTATTGCCAATAAAAGACGTGTTTCCTATGACAGACTTACGACAGGCAATCCATCATCTGTTCATCTATATATCACCTTTTTGTAAAGGGAGTTCTCCCCCCCTTCTCACGAGTAACCTCTCCCTGTCATGTTAAATGAGTGAAGATGAGGTGTAATATTCGCAGTGATGTACGACGAGAACAGTTCAAGCGCGGTCGAGGGAATTTTTCATTTTTCAACGAGCAAAAACAATGAAGAAAGAAACATCAGAAAAATTCGACCCATTCTCATCTAAGGTTTTTTCAGATCTATAGAACCCTGGCTTCGAACTGTCCGAACGTTATGTTCAAGAATTCTAATTCAATATGACTTACCACTAGTTTCATACGAATTTCAAAAAGAAACAGAGGCATATCCAAGGTTGTCCGCAAAGCCAAAATTCTTGTAATTTTAGTCGATTTATTCAAACAAATTACGGCGAATCTCATCATATCCAAAGCAGTACTCTCATTATGAATACTCGTTTCAACAATAAAAAAAATTGCTAAGTCGGAACTGAAATTGCCTTCCCCCTGAAATACTTTTTGGATCTGCCTCTTAATACAAGTGTCCTTGAATTATCTGATAGAATAATCCATTGTTGAATTAACCACCGCCCGTTGGACAAAATCTCCAAGTACGATGTAGAAAGCAAAGAACTGATGTAGGCAACTTCTCCTTTGTGAATCGTACTATAGTAGATTGGAACAAACTACCTGCAAAAGCACTAGAGACTCTTCCTTCTAACGTAGTGAAATTTAAAAATATACTTAATTCCATGTAGGTCATCATTAATAATACTGGGACTTTTATATTATTATTATTATTATTATTATTATTATTATTATTAGTTACATTATTATAATCGTTATTATTATTAATAATATGGTCATGTCCCTTATACAGTGAAGTGAAGTGAAGTGTAGTGTGGTGGGGGCATGGAAGGGGAGTGCAGTGTAGTGTAGTGCAGCGCAGTGAAATGAAGTGAAGTGGAGTGAAGTGTTAGAAAAGCTATAAGTCAACTTACAGATAACACAAAATTAATTATAACTGGGATATCAATCTCTAATTCTAATTGTAATTATATTTGTAAATATTCGTAATACATTTGTAATTGTCGTATATCTAGTTGCAATAATGTTTGCCACCGAGCATTAGCTCAAAGCGAACTTTAATAAATCTATCCATCTACTTGACAACCCAGGACCAGGCTAGCACGAGGAAGGACCACTTCTCCAAGGCTCCGTGGCGCCAAGGCGGCGTGAGAAGAGAAAGAAATCGGCCGCCCCTCCTCCCGGGAGGCGAAGGGCCGTCGGGAGAAAAGCGTCCCGTTGCGTCCCGAGCGTCGCCAGGGGAAAGTGCCGGAGCGACGCGCTTCGGGAGCGACCGGGAGCAGGGCAAGGTCTTCAGGTGTGTCGGGGCCGGTGCCGGGCGGGGGCGGGGCGGGGGCGGGGCGGGAGGAAGGTCACGTGGAGCCGAGTCGCCGCACGAGTAGGCGGACGGAGCGGCGCGCGCACGGCGTAGCGAGGCGTTTTTCCACAGCGCGGTGGTGGGGAGGCGGCGCGAGCCGGTGGCCGCACCGTGACGCACAGTGGGCCTAAGGATAGCTACAGGACGTTCGTTTGGAAAGGATTTTACACTTCGGTCCAGCTGAGGTGAGAAGAGGTTTTCCTCTGGGTACAACGACTTTTGCCGAAAGCAGCGAGGTAAGCAAAGCGCCTCAGCTTATTATTCAATTATTTCCTCATCTTCGTAAAATCATTTGCTATTTATTATTACTATCACCCCTTTTTATTTTTATATTCATTTATTTTTTTATTTTTTATTATTGTTACTTTTTAATCTTTTGCAATATCAGAATGTATATTTATTCATTTATATTTATAATTTGAAATTTGAACTGCTATTATCTGCATTAATTCCCCCCACCCGTCGCATTTCATTTTTTGCAATTTTATCTGCTATATCTTACGTATCTTTTGCAATCATATAATGTGTTTCTTTAATAATTTTTTATCTTATTTTTTATTTTATTTGTAATTTTGTTATATTTTTCTGTACCTTGTAGACTGATGATAACGGCAAAGCCGTCGAAAGCCGGCTATCTTAATAAAAATAATATGTTGATGAAGATGACCTCTTATTTCTTGTCATAAGAACGTCAACAACACCAAATCAGAATTCCCACAGTTCCGGTTGAGGTGGCTCAGGGCAACAACTGAGTGCCTCTGATTGGGAGGTCCCGAAGGTGGCAGGATTTTCGACACTAGGTTCATAGTTCGGGCGTGCTTAGCTGCTGGCTGGAAGAGAAATCTACCTCCCGGCGGCTCTGATCGGTACATTTCCGCATTTTCACTGATTATCCCAGGCGAATTCCGTGCAGAACCCATATAAATAAGCCAAAAACTGTGCGCTAACTTGCCTACCTCTTCCTCGACCTATCTTCACCCCTTACTTACGCACACTTGCACACATACACCACGCTATCACACATATCGGGAGGCTAGTCGGGAGCTTAGAGCTTTTCCAGGCTGGGGCGGCGCCTCTGGTGGGAGATGCCTACCTGGGGAAAACTCCGCAAGCTGACAGTAGTTCGGCAGTGGATATCACTATAGGGGATTCCATGATAGAAACATGCACTGCACTTACGGGCATAATTAGTACAACCATTTACGCGCCCGGAACCACGAAATAATCTATCCGCTTCTGTCCAAACTCTTTTGTTAAGTTCTCTGTGACAAATTAATGTTTATCCTACAACTGCTGGACGTGTTTGTGTAGTGATATGTAGTTATGATTGTCGAATTGACGACTATTACCCTCGATTCGAAGCTTTCTTTTTTTTGTCTGGTTGTATGTGTAATTATATGGTTTTCGGGAAGCAATGTAGTCCATGTTGCACCTTCTACTCGTGTTTAATCTTATTTTCTTTTCAGATTTGAATCATCCACCTGGAAGAGAGTCGGGAAGGTGTTTTAGTGCAGCAGCAATGCCTACACAATGCAATGCCACCCATCGCTATACTAAAGCTGTGGGAGCCTACACTGCATACGAGTCGTCACACAGAGGACCGCCCTTTGGCAAGGTGGTAACCTCCTGGTAAAACAAGCCGGCTAGGATTTTCCCTTTCCAAATTCCAATTCAAATTTTATTAAACAAGGAAGCTAAGTTCAGAGTTTGCAAATATTGTCAGACTTAAATTCATTATAAGTTACACTGGACTAGAAACTTTGGATTCGAGATATTCTCTACTTCGCAGTCTTGAAACTGTAACACGAATAATGATTCGGTTACATGATTCCTCATAAGAACAATGCTGGTTCCTAATATAATCAAAATATAATTGAACACGTGAATATTTTCGGACAATTAAATTCCTCTGGGGCGGACAGGGATCTCGTTTTAGAAAATTGAGGCAAAAAAAGATGACGCATGTCGCTTGTTAAATGCAAGAATGTCATAACTCAAATATTGTTGTTTTGCAGGAAGAGCATTTAAAGATTAAGATAGTCTGCTATTTCAGTTAGTAAATCGAAAACAAAAAAACAAACAATGTTGCATATTCTCTGTGGAAAATGAGAAGCAACATTCATGGAGTAGCAAGAGCAATGCCTGATCTTCCCAATTACGAAGAAAACTCGAAAATGACTATTTTTGAGTTATGATGTTCTTGTACTTAGTGAACGACATTTCATGCGATTTCCACATATGCTCTTCATCCGACTGTCAGACAGATGCGGGAGCGACCCTTGCTGTAGTTGCCAGAAAGCTCAACTTCCATCTCTGGATACCGAGGTTGTAATCCCCGTCGATTCATGCTTTAAATTTGTGGTGGGCAAGGAGGTTCATCGTAAGTTCTCTCGAGGTGCTTCCGTTTCCAGTAACTTTCATTCCTCCATTGCTCTATCATCATTTAAAACATGTAATCACACATCCATTAAAATTATTAATTTTACAAACGGGCAAACAAACTAGAAGCTGAAAATCATAAAAAAAAAGTTTCACACGAATATACTCATATCAAAATAACTTCAGGTTTCAACTATACATTCAAAAGGTCATTAATATCAATACATTATTAGAGTTTTTTTACTTTCTCATATGTTCTTTCTCATGTACTCCTATGTAGAATAAAATATTATAATCCTTCAGGAAGAAGTGCACATACTTCCAGATAAAAGCTAGTTTTATGAGACCCGTGCCACCACTACAGTGCCTTTTAGTGATTTATTTTTCGTTTTTATCTGAACTGTTTTCATCTGAAGAAGTGACCAACGTGATCACGAGCCTTTGTGTGTTATTTGACTAGGGAATACAGTTTTTTAAGGAATAACCGTTTTGATTGTCATAAAAACAAAGTATGTCTTTCATGAACATCATAACAGAGGAAATCATTGCTATTGGGAACATTCCTGGTATTTTCAATTTTTAATAAATTAGAGGTATGTATTTTTTTCAAACCTCTAATGCTCCGTTCGGGTTAAGAGTTTTACTAGTGAGGCTGATGTATCAGCAGAATATTATGTAACCGTTACGTTATGTAAAATAACCCGAGAACGTATATACTGTAACTCCATTCTTCATCAGTTAGTTTAAACCATTCTTCATCAGTTATTAGTTCTGATTATTAATATTCTCAGACGCTTTGTTGCTCACGTGTTACATCATTTTATAGAATATTACTCATGCCATCCTCTCGAAGTACGAAGTATTTCTCGTTATAACAAATCAAACTACTGAACTTACATTCTAATTTTTTTCAGTGAATATTTTCATACATAGAGAGCTAGCATCACTAAATACAGCAGGAACATAAACTGAGGTCTCCGATTGGGTAGATTCTCATGTTTGAGACGGAATCTACGCTGATTGTAACATATGCAACACTAGCTCAAATGTAGTTGTTTTTGATTAGTGTTTCCAGTTAGCTAATTGCCCTCGCGTTTAGCTCATTGGTCGGCATACTCGCTTTTTGTGACGCGACACCGGGTACGATTCCCGGTCAGGCAAGATTACAATGTGCGTTTTCCTTGCAAAATCCCAGTATATGTTGCTGTGTGATGTTGAGAAGACCAGAATACGGTGTGAGGGATGTCTTCGTGCTAACCACACGTACCCCCTTAACCCATGGCCGCGAAGCCGGGACGCTGCTGATAGGCCATGGCAAAGTACAGGCAGACAAACAAACAGCTAAATAGCACGGTTGGGCAAAATACTTTGAATTTAGCATTTAAATACTTCTAAATAATTATCCATAAATTACTAATTGGCATACATTTCTGAACAATTACTAGAGGCGGATTTTGATGACCTAAGACATCACCAAAAGGAGCAATAAGATGCTCTTAAAATGTTTTTGAAATGCTCCAAAAGGAAACAAAAATGACGTAAAAAATTCGAAAAAACAAACAAAAACAGTTCAGATGAACAACCCAAGCTGTTGGGTATGTTGCTAATGTAATCGAGGCTTCTTCCTTTCTCAAGAATTCTGTGAAGAACATTTGTTGGATCTCGTAAATATTATTTTTAGGTTATTAAAATGGTATTAAAATAGACGAAATCAGCGAAAAATGCACTAAAATGACGCGAAACGATAAAAAATGACTTATTAGCCGAAATCGACGAAAAACGCCAAAAAAATGACGTGGGTCATTTCTTTTTGTCATAACATAAAATGAATTCCTATACTAAACGGCATTGTTCTAAAATGAAAAGAAAAGAAATGACATCTCATTAAAATCCGTCATATTTTTATTACATGTGTGTGTGCGTGTGCGCACGTGTGTGTATAAATACTTTCAAATATATAACGATATCAAAAATATGTCTAACTCAAATAAAGAAAATTTCCTTTTAAAACGACTAGATTTTCACATAAATAATTAGACAATTAACCCCTAGATGCCGAATGTATGAAACCTGCAAAGGAAAACAGTCGTTCAACTGGCGCGGATGAACATAAACTAGTGTTATAAGGAATAAACGCTTTGTATATTGTTGGATAATTGCACAACTATTTTAATGATTTAGATTTATCATTTAAAAATGAAGAGAATTCAAATTCAACAGCTGGAAGGAGCTTTTATATTTGTTTCAATGAGGTCTATTCACTTCCAGAATCAAACAAAAAGAAACTATCCTCGTTATCTGCATTTCAAGTATTTCATTTTTTCAATACGCCTATTTTATGTATTTAAATACATCTCTAAAATACATTTCCCCAAAACTCAAAAATACAGTTTTTCAAATACAAAATGAATTTCAAATACGTATTTCCAATAAAAGTATTTAAGTACTCCCCAACTCTGCTAACTAGTTACTTTGTTTCTTGAAGGCTCTTTGGTCCATTCATGTCCACTGTGGGGAAGGCCACGGAGAGAGGCTGCGGTGACGCTGCGACGGCGGCGGCGGCAGTGGTACCGAGCGACTGCAGCGCCGGCAATGGTATTGGTAGTGGCGGCGGCGGCGGCGGCGGCAGAAGCGGTGGTGGTGGTGGAGCCGCAACCTCCGCGGCGGTGGGCAACGGCGAGCGAACAGTCCCCCACATCAGTATCGGCCCGGCACCTGCCACAGGCGCTACGATTCTCCCGTCTCGACTTCACTGCTTCTGGTGAGTACTGACCACGACAAGCACGTGGATCACCAAATGAAGAATCTTTTGTAAGACGTGGATGCATCATTATATTCAAGACCGACGCTAGCGTTTTTATTTTCGTTTATTTATTTTAGATCGCTTTCTAAACATCTAAGGTCATTAGCGAACTTTATTAATTAACATATTTTTTTATAATTTATAACAACGGACTTCGTCATTAAAAACGCTGGCGGTTTGTTAATGACTAGGTCCTTTCATAAGTATCATGGGTGGCACTTAATTTTTTTTGGTGGGGGAGCAACAAAGAAGAGCTTTAAATTCTACAAAAGCGAAATTTCAGTTGCAGCAAATATTTTTAATATTTCATTAAAACTAAACGTAAGGCGGTAGGTTTAAAACTCATGTTATGTCAGCTATTCTTCAATTCAGTAGAAAAAAATACATATTCTGAGAATACACTAGGAAAACTATGTAAATCGAAAAAATTGTCACACGTATATTGCTGAAAGCAATACTGAATCACTCTAACTTACTTTACATTATATCAATTTTAAAATGCTGATGAGATCAAAGATTGTCCTTTGACGGTCACTGGCAACAAACACGTCCAGGCTCATCAAATCTTGATGTTTCAGGCAGATGATAACATTATTAAGCTCCACTCATTTTGTTAGCGACATCGTACGCCTCCTCCAAAGCATTCTGATGGGTAGATTTAGACTACTTCATGCATCATTTACACATTAATGGTAAAAATTAATCAAAATAAAATCTGGTAATCTTGAAAATATTTTGAAGGGACATGTCCCTCCGCACCCCCTCCAGGGGCTCTGTCAATATCTTTTATATATATATATATATATATATATATATATATATATATATATATATTAAAGAAAGAGAAATATATAAAAAGTATTTAGAAAAAATACTCTAACACGTGGTGCTGCCAGAATATTTGTTTTGTGGGTCCTTGATAGCGAAATATTGATTGGCGGCAAAACATTTGTCCGGCTCTCTGTCCGACTGTGAACAACGCTAGCGGCTAAACGTTGAGCCAAATTTCTCCAAAATTTATATTCCCTAGTTGATCTGAATGATGTCGCTGTCCCTTTAATTTCAAACCGATATTTAAATTTTAAGGGGTACTTTACATGAAGCCCCGGGGACATTTTCCAAAATTTAAAAAAAAAGGCTCTATTGTTTTTGATTAAATTTTGCTGTTGGATAGTGAAAAGAACGTTTAAGAGAATTTTCCAGATTTCATGTTCGTTGAAAACCCTGAATTTTCGAAAATTGTAAAAATTGGAAGTTTTTGGCGTCTTCCTTCAACCACATCTATGAAGATAGAGATTTTTCCCTTAATTAAATATATTCCTTAAATATAGATTTTGAAATAAGTTCATGTACAATTTTTCGAAAATTTGACTGGGAGCGGTAGCTCAGTGCATCAACTGATGTCACTGCAGCGCCTCTGACCGGGAGGTCCTAGGTTCGAGTCCTGACGGCGGCAAGATTTTCGACACCAGCTTTTCAGCTACGTCGAATTCAGTCGCTGCCTGGAGGAGAATTCTAGTGGCCGGCTGCTTTGATCGGTAGTTTTCCGTGGTTTCTCCGATCAACACCAGGCGAATGCCGGAGCAATACCCTACCAAACGGGCCACGGACCGCGCGCAATCTGTCCTTCCTCTTCCCTATCCTATCCTCTCCCCCTTACACACACACTTACACTAACATGCACTACACTACCATATATTCCGGGAGACCGGTCGGGAGCTTAGAGCTTGTCCCGGCTGGGCGGGCCCGCTGGTGGGAGAGTCCTGGTTAGGGGGAAACCCCGCTAGCCGACGGTAGATCGGCGCCGGATGTCGCCATCCAGCGGGGAAAGATTACCGCCATCTCCCGAGAAAAACATGCACTACACTAACGGGAGTAATGACCAAAGCAGTTGACGCGCCCGGAAACACGAAAAAAACAAACCAAACCAATCGAAAATTTGAGTACTTTTCGCATACTTTTGTTTGAAAATACGGGTGAGAAAGTACGTTCTGTTTTAGAAACGCTAGTTTAATTAAATGTTTTTGTCCTCTCGTTTCGAAATAAGGAACCTTATGTGTGTGTGTGTGTGTGTGTGCGCGCGCGCGCGCGCGAGAGAGAGAGAGAGAGAGAGAGAGAGAGAGAGAGAGAGAGAGACAGAGACAGAGACAGACAAGAAAGAAAGAGAGAGAAAGAGAAAAAAAGGGAGCGAGAAATATATATATATATATATATACACACACACATACAACTGCCTGGCAGAAGCATGTGCAACTGGAAAACTTTCACATGTGTGCAATGTAGCAACATCAGCAAACGATTTTGCGAAAATGGCAAATTTAGAAATAATTCGAGAAAATATGTGTTGTTTCCTCACCACTAATTAATATTATGGTTATCACTAAATATAAGTCATTGATACATTTCGAAAGATAAAAATTCTTTCAAAAAAGTATTTAGTCAGAAATTTTAGCGGAAAAAAACTGATTTTTTTTTCAAATAGCCACTTTTCTTTAGTCATTTATTGAATGGTTTAAATAATTATTCTGAATAAAAAAGACATTCTGATGTCGTGCATTTTGAAATACGACTACACTTCAATTTCTTTTCTCTTTAAATAGGCTCCCTGGTTTTGCTTTCGGACATAAATGTATCTTCACAATCTGTACAGGTTTTTTGAGGTCGGTGAGGTTTTAGTGGGGAATGTACATAAACAAATAATCGTTCTCAATTTTCTTACGTCAGAAAGAGGTTCCTTTACGTGGGACACAATAAGGATCTAGTACTATAATTTTCAGAAACCAGCATATTAATAGAAACGAAACGAACTACGACAATATCGTAGTTTTAGTAGTTTAAGAGATTTAAGTAGTAGTTTTAGCTACCACAATATCATAGTTTAAGCGTTTTGTCTCAAGAAAAAGATAAAAAAAGAAAAGAATTCGGATTTAGTAGGAGAAAAATTTGTACGGCGCAGAGAGGGCATGCTAATGCGCTGACCGCTTACGCGGTATGTGGGCCACGAAATTTCAACCCTAATTATTTGGAATAATTTTTTAACAAATTTTGTAAATGTTCTAGGGCCTTCATGTAAAGAAGTACCCACAAAAATATCAGCTTTAGTTTTTCAGAACCTGTTAGTTTCGCTAGTATTGTTGACAGACGGACCGGTGGAAAGGCTGGCCAGTGGACTTTTTTTTTTTTTTTAACAAAAGAAATATTTCGGTAGCCGGCCTGGATTGCCGAGGTCGTTAAGGCTGAAGGGCTCTAGCAGCCCCAGTTCGAAGGGTCGCGGGTTCAAATCCAGCCTTGGGCATGGACGTTTGTATGTGTTGTTTTGTCCTTACTTGTTCTCCCTACAGTTCCCACAACAGTTTAACACTCACAGTGGTCGCTATATGACCGAAGATGTTGAAAATCGACCTTAAAAAAAATTCGATTTTAGGAACCCTCAAAAGTGTATATCCACCAAAAAGCATATTTCCGAGGTGGCTGGTGCACCAACGGACTGGTAATTGCATCTCAATTGAATGTCGGAAATGTATCTTACAAAATTAAGAACACTGATATAATGAAATGTGAGCCTGTCTGTACTTGGCGCGACAGCCCGCGTACGGGCCATCGCCTTCTGTGTTTCCGCTCGCGGCCTTGGGTTAAGGGGGTACGTGTTTCCCACGCCGCACTCTGTTCTTAACCTGACAAGTGCGTTTTCTCATCGTCACACAGCAACATATATTGGGACATTGCAAACAAAACGCACATTATAATCTTGCCCGACCGGGAGTCGAACCCGGGGTCGCGTCATTGAAAACGAGCACGCTGATCAATGAGCTAAACCGCGAGTGCAAAATGTAAGCAATTTATTTAAATTAATTAAAACTAATTTAAATAAAAGTCTGTATTGAATCATTTCTTACATTATTTTATGGATAGTGTCCGTGTCAGGTATACACACCTTCGGCGCATGTGGTTCCGGCTTTGATTCCCACTGGGCAATTTTTGTATTAGTTCTCCATTGATGCAATTGAGTGTAATAGAATTCATACAAAACAACAACTCGCACTCCAGCACTTTGCTTGGACGCGTTTTTAACAAAATTAATTTATTTCGAAAATTTCACTACCCAAGTATATCTTGTAATAAAGATATTTCAGTAGCTCAGCTGTAACTACAGCCGAACAAGCGCACCCGTCTGAAAGGGATTTCCTTCCAGAATGGCCAACGTTACACAACGGACTCAAAATCAAAAGTACATTTTGAATCAAAAACCTAACATCAAAAGAAAATGAATTCTCCAAACATAAATAATGCAATCATTACCGTCAATAATTGACTGAAGTTGCGTACTTTCAATAACATACGAAATTCATAAAATGAAGTTACAGCTAACGTCAGACGAAGACAGTTAATTGAGATTTCCCTCGGGACACCGCGCAGCGCTCGGCGACCAAACCCCCCACCCATTGGTTGCCGCACCGAAGGCTTTATGTCGAATAGCGTAGGGCCAAACAGTAAACTCTATAAACGCAGTAACGAAGGCAAGAGCTAAGGGCTCGGTGCATTATCTGTGAAGGCACCAGACGCCGGAGAGAACAATATTTGTGCTTTCATTGGTTTCAAAATGATTTCACCTACATCGATATTGCTGCAATATCTTGAATATTGAATATTATTAATCTGTATTTCTAACATATTATAAAATATTTGTCGACTATCTGGGGGTTTTGAAACTGTGCAACCTAAGCACCAGCCGCCACTGATTCGGAAATAGATTTTGGGGCATTACAATATTTTCTGTATATTGCGAACACAAGCCTGTATAAATTCACCAATTTTTCTGTATCTGCACCCAACGCCCATTCAGTTTGAAGTCCTCACTCATCGCCCCAGTTTGCCTTTACTACAACAGGTCGTCGTTACACATCCGCAATAAAAATGTGCTGCAGTGGGAAACTCTTTTGAAGTGGGATGGGCGGAACATGCCTGGGTTGAAAAAATTGTCGCTTAAAAGCTGTAATGACGTTGCAATTAACGAAATTACGTGGCCTCAGGGTAAGGTGAAGGCCAAAACTTCGGAAAAACAGTGTTCCTAAATTGTAGATGGAGGAATATGCACAACTCGAAGTATTACTATGAAAAAAAAAGTTGTTGCTTTCTACAAACGTGATACTGTCTAAAATCCTAGAAGACGATATAAGACAAATTTTTAATTTATGAAAACTTTAATTTACACCGTCAATCCTGGATAAGAGGAATTTCAAGGGACAGTCTTATTTAAATATGCCTCAAATATTTCTAAAATTATAACAGTTCAACGAAAATAGGACCGACTCTGATTTTATAAGGTACTGTGCTTTATCTGAAAAAAATGAAAGAAAAAATTTTGAAAACGTCTTTGAGATTTGATGTAAAGAATCCTTCAAAATCAAAATAACCTATTCAAATCCAAGGGATCGTGACATCAGCCAGTTCGATTGGGGAATATCAAGGTTGGTAAAAATCCTGCTTGCGGTTTAGCCGCAATGCGATATATGAGCGTATGATCTCCTCGCGCTTATTTTTGTATAAACTAATGCAAACGGAATACATTATAATAAATTTAAAATTGTTGGTGGTACAATGGCCGATTAGTCATTGCTACAAAAACGGAACATTTTGGTTTTCCTTTCAGAAAATACGGGACAAGGACTCAAAAAGAGGATTGTCCTGGCTAATACGAGACGTCTGGTCACCTTACCTAGGCAACCTTTCCCTTCCGTTGAGCGAGGAATTTGCTAGTTGTAACAGAAATAGAGACGGGAGGTTTATAACAGGTATTTTGTTAGATTATAAAATAAAATCTCTAGTTCGTTTACCGATGCGAATAAGTTTTCTATTACTTGGGAGTGAAAATCTAGTGTTCATGTGTTGCTCACCTCACCTTGTTGATAAGGATATTCACCATTCTCCTACGAATAGTAAAAGGGTGGAGAAGAAGACCTCAAGCTCAAAAAAGGAGCGCAGGTTATACTTCTGCCCCATACGTCACATGACATTTTGACGAAAAAGTAAATCAAAATACTTCAAAAATCAAGACTTTAGCAGAATCAAAGAAAATGTACATGGTATTTTTATGGCCTTAGGACAACACTGTATGACGAGTCCAATTTTGATACTGAAGTATTTGCAAAAACTTCCCGAATTGCGAGTAGTTTTCTAGACAACTTTATTAAACAAACAAGAGGCATTGCTTGACAAACACCACTCGCGCGCGGAGTTGTTGGCAAAGTCATTTGCACGAGAGCTCTGAATTGCTTTCACTCTTCTGTTCAATTAATTTTCTCCATGGCTGCGACAGCCCAGAGGCGGCATTGCCGTTGTCTCTGTAGCGTTTCTAACAGGGAGGCCCGGTGGAGAATTTTTACACTTTCTACTCTTCTATATATTTCTATCAGGTTGAATTCAACCTCTGTCTGGCAGTGGCGCATACGTGGGCTACCGGGGCTACCGGTGGTAGCCCGAGAAAATTACGAGAACAAAAATATGGAAGGATAAATTAAGTATAACAAACGATTTATTTATTTATTTTACGTCAAAAACTGTTAAAAGCCGACTTGGATGGCCGTGGTGGCTAAGAGCGAGTACCGACTCGGCGCTTCGGTCCGAAGGGTCGCGGGTTCGAGTCCCGCCATGGGCATAGTTGTTTGTCCCTTGACTTTGTATGTGTTGTCCCGGACGGCCTCGCATTCTGCTGACCCCAGATCAGAGGAGCCCGCAAGTGTGTTGGTCTAGTGTATGGTCGAATATGCGTCCATCGGGACGTAAAGGATAATCCTATCGGCTGGATAAAAGCCCTAGAAAAAAAAAACAGTTCAAAACTGTGTGTGACGTACTGTGGGGAGAAGTGAATTCTGTGCACGTTTTCAAAATTCTGTGATCCCATTCCTAAGCCATATACTAATTGAATTTTGAATTTTTTGCGACAATTATTAACAAAAGTACTCGCTCCGATGTAATAAAATCTATTTTTAAGGGTAAATCAGCAATAGATTTGAGCTCGTATCCCTCATATCCTTCGTTAATGAATAATACTTCCTGCCGCGACAACATGCATAATGATAATTTGAATAACTATATTTCCCACTGAATTCTAGAAGACGTGCACAGAAAATGAAGTTACATTAATGTCCAGAAGCAAAGCAAGGGGCCATCTCAGCATTTGCTCAATGGATCAGGGAAACTGGACGAAAAAACTCGCAATCTAGAGAGTGAAGATCACCAACACCTCACAAGGAAAACATGCACTACACTTACAGGACTAAGGGTCTTAGCAGTTGACGCGTCCGGAAACACGAAATAATCGCCGGGAGCTCAGTGCATCAACTGATGTACTGCAGCACCTCTGATCGGGAGGTCCCAGGTTCGAATCCTGACGGCAGCAGGATTTTCTTCTCGGCTTCTCTTATCGGTAGTTTTCCGTGGTTTCTCCGATCAACACCAGGCGAATACCGGAGCAGTACCCTAACAAACGGGCCAGGGACCGCGCGCGATCTTTCCTTACTCTTCTTGTCCTATCCTCTCCCCTTACACACACACTTGCACTCACATGCACTACACTACCACATATTCCGGGAGACCGGTCGGGGGTTAGAGCTTGTTCAAGCTGGGGCGGTGTCCCGCGGGTGGGAGAGTTCTGGTTACGGGGAAACGCCACTAGCCGACGGTAGGTCGGCGCCGGATCTCGCCATCCAGCGGGGGAAGATCACCACCATCTCCGGAGAAAAACACGTACTACACTTCCGGAATAATGACCTAAGCTGTCGACGCGCCCGGAATCACTAATCAACCAACCAACGAAATAATCATTTAATCAATCACTATCACATATGTCGGGAGACATATTATCGGTTAAGTGTTAATAATGTAATGTTAAATTAAGTGTTAATAATTTATCGTAAACGTTTAAAGCAAACGTACAAGCGACCTTCTTAAACTCATCTGCCCACGCCAATAATTGACGCTTATCTTTTGCTGTAAGAGGATATAAAAATTCTTCTGGGTTTTTGAGTACGAAGGCACGACACGCAAATGAGCTATTCCCACCTGCATTCTAAAATACTGTTTGCGTCATGTACACAAGAAAAAGATGGAAGATACGCATTTCTCCCGCCAGGGCACTGGACCCCTTGCGAAACCTGCCTTTAAAACAGCTAGCACGTCAAGGGCAACACCTTCCATGTGAAATAGCCAAGGTTACAAAGCAAAAAAAGACACTGTCAAGGTTTTGAGTCTGTTAAATTGTCTCTTCTTGACAGTCTCTTCTAAAAAGCTAACAGAATATATTTCCCATAGAAGAATGCGTCGAACGTTGTCAAAAGCTTTTTCAAGATCTATAAAAGCAAGATGGTTTCTTTGTTATGTTCTCTTCGCTCTTCTATCAATCGCTTTAAAGTAATTATTTCATCTGTAGATGAACGGCCTTTTCTGAATCCCGTTTGCTCTTCTGAGAGAAGTGCTTCGGCTATTGCCTTTAGTCGTGGATTCAGAATTCTAGCGTATACTTTGTAGGTAGTGTCTAGCAGACTTATTCCTCGATAATTCTGGGTGTTAGTTCTATCACCTTTCTTGTATAGGGACCACTTTCGCCTGTAACCATTCTTGAGGAATCTCGAGCTGTCTCCAGCACATATTAAACAGTTTTAAGAGGTGTTTATGCAATGTCTGACCTCCATACTTCAGTAATTCTCTGTTGATTCCGTTTGGTCCGGGCGCTTTCCTATTTTTTAATCTTTTTAAAGAGATTGTCAGCTCCTCCCATGTGATGTCGTGAACTTCTGGATATTTTTGCTCTGTAGTTAACAGCAGCGTTTTCTTTATCATTGTACCACAGAAATCGGTAGTGTTCTGCCCACTATGCTTTTGACATTTACATCCTCTTTTATAGATCTATTTAGGGACTTCATTACTCTGTACGCTAAAGACTGTCTTCCATGTACATCATATTCAATATTTGCAATAAATCTTTCCCAAGATGCATTGTGGGCTTTCTTTATTGCATTTTTAGCTTGATTTCTTGCGATGTGGTACTCTTGTTTATTAACGTATGTCGGGTTGCTTTTTTATAACATTTTTTCTTTATTTTAACTAATTCTTCTATTTCTGTCGACCAGATTTTTAACCTTCTCTTACTTTTTAATTTCTTTTCATCCCTAAGGCTTCCTTAGCAGCCTTAGTCAGAGACATTTTCAAATTAACCCATATTTCTTCCACATTGTTACTAAAAGGATTTAGATGTTAGTGTTCCTTCAGTCTACGTTGGTACAATTTCCTCGTGCTTTCATCTTATAGAACGTGCACTTTGTAAACTAAATTAAATTCTGTATGCTTATTTTTATTTTGTCACTAAAAGTGAAAATGAAAATTTTAATAAGTTAGTTATAATAAAATGATGGAAGTACTCCGGTGCGACAACTTTCTGCCACTGCCTGGAAAATCAGTTCTGCGATTGCAGGAAGACGGACATACTCGAAAGTTCTGTTATATTATCGTCTTGCATTGGAGCTAGGATCTATTGTACAAATTAGAAAACGAAACACTTTATGAAGTGGTTCCACAAATTATTGCTAATAAAGACCACAAATGAAAGTAGGAAGAGAACAGAAAAGAGGTCAACACAAGAGGAGATGACCGGCGATTATATTTGTTGGAAAGAAAAGCTCTGTCAAATGCCTTCCCCCGATCTTTTACCGACGCGTGAAAGAAAATAACATTTTGTCTTCGTAACTTCCAAATATTGACATGCAGGATCCCCATGGAAAGCAGACCTTTGAAGTAGAGTGGTGCCGTAGACTGTAGTTTTACGTCTACGCGTGTTTTCTTCACGTAATCTACACGTAGTCTTTAAGACTCTTTTTACGTCTACGTAAACTACGTAAACAATGTAATGTAAGTAGATCCAGTAAGTCAAAATATACCCCTCCTGATGAAACGACAACCTCCGTAACCACCTCTGGCACAATAGTGATTTTGAATACATTCAAGGACTGGTGGTACCTTGTATTTTACAAAATATCATTTACAAACGAGGCGCCGACGTTTCGCCTGCCATGTCGCAAGCTTCCTCAAGACAGTGGCACCGCGGTGCTGCGCGACCGATATTATACACTGGACAGCCGCGAAAACACCGATATCAGAAAGTTTACTCAGTTATTAGTGATTTTAAAGAGGAAACTGTAAGATACAAGACAAAAAGTCCAAAATATTGTCAAAAGAAGAGTGGCAAAGTACGCCATTACTTTGTCGCCCTAGTGTGGTCTTAAAGTGTATTACCACACTCGGGCGATAAAGTACATTACGAAAATCATTTTAATGGCATAATGTTTTACTTTACCTAACCAAAGTGGATATACTTTTTTACGTCATTTTTCTTCGTTTTTAAGGCATTTTAAAAATATTTTAAGAGCATTTTATGGATCATTTTTGGCGATGTTTTAGGTAATCAAAATCCGCCCCGTAATTATTACAAATACTATACAGAGAATACAGAACACCTTGACCTTTTCTCATACTACAAATGGAAGACAACTACTCACTAGCAAACCTAGTGACCTGACCTGAAAATACATCGACAAATTCAAATTTTAATATGTATGCAATTCCTTTTGGAGGTCTGTTGTTTCTAATAAACCTATTATTTACATAATTCTTATTGTTGTTACTATCATTATATATTTGTTTTATTTTTCCTTTCCTATACATTAAATTTTATATTTTTGGAATATAAATGTAAAAATGTACAATGCTAATACTACATACAACTCTACAAGCAATACAAACAGTGATTTGATAATTTAATATTTGCATTTAATTGGAGAATAAGACTGAATTATAAAGTAATTACAACTTTTCATCATGAAGGAATCGAAAAAAAACGCTTCTTCTGAATTTCTTAATTTGAGCAATCAGTACAGACGTTCCCAGTCATAAACGAAAGTTACTAATGACCAAACGAAAATATTTTAATCATTCTATGAAACATAAGTGAACGTAGTCGTAAGAAACGTTTCTTTCTTTATTTCTTATTCGGGCAGAAGGCCTTTCAATAGATTGAATACAATTTTTTAATGTGTTGCGTCTACAAATTTACGCGACGCGTCTCCAAGCCCTTAAGGGGCGTTGAGCGTTTTGTGTTGGGAAGTAATCCTCCATTAATTTGCGCGGGAGTAATCAATCCTCCATTACCTTTTTAAGTCATGTCACGTCGCAGTCAATTGTCAAGAGGACCGCCAGGTAGCATCTCCGCGTACGCGCCTCCTGCGTCACTACGCAGCGGCCAGAATTAGGAAGGAATAAGGATAGGGGTAGGGTTTAGGACACTTCAAAGGGGTTGGACTAGCCCTTGTGAAGCAGCCAGACTCGTTTTGTTGGAACAAATTTCACAGGAGATTCGAACCCGGATCTCAGTGGTGAAAGGCTAGCGACTTCGCTATGTGCCACGAACGAGTTCTTAACACAATTTTATTAAAATTCGCAATAATCACCATCGCTAATTGTTAACTCATTTACACCATCACTAATATTGGTAGTTTAAGACACTTGTTTAATTTTAAAGAATTGTGATTTTTTAATTAAATTATTTCCCTGGGCGTGAATAATAATCATTGAGGTGGGCACAATTTACCTTCAGGAAATTTGGATTTTATTTTGCAAGGGATCTCAACATTACGGCCTAAATTAAATTTTCGAGTTAGTGAGAAAAGTTAAGTGAAGAGAAAAAAATTAGATATTTTCAATATATGATTTTTAATTGAATCTACATGTAATTCTCTATGAATTTGAGAAATTGGTACAAACCATGCGGCTTGCAGTATCCGCCTAAGGCATTTATTTTGCACAACTTGTAATTTCTTCATTGTTATAGTTGTAGTATTGATCCAAATTGGACATACATTAGTTAACAATGGTAATATTATAGATCTGAATAATAACATTGAAATTCATTTTTTTTTCGAAGATTGTCAATTAATAAAGGGGTATAGTTTAATAAATTTTCCGTATGTATCTAAAAGTACATCTAAATATTTTACAGGTCCATATGATTGGGTTATTATAAATATTATAAGGCCTTCGAAGTGTAAATATCTTAGCTTGTGTAAATATTTTGGTTGGATTTAATTTTATTCTTCATTGATTAATCAAAATTAAAATTTGATATCATTTTGTATTCTATGACTACAGCTATTAACACATTTTTGTGCGATGTAAATAATGCTGTATCGTCAGAAAAAAGAGCTAATTTACTGAATTCATTTTAGGAATATCGGGAATATACATATTAAACAGAGTTTGGAATAATAAAAAACCCTGAAGCACTCCCGCTGTAATATTCCTCTGTGTTGAAAAAAAATCTTGATATGATGAACATCAACGATTTTCTGACTCTTCCCGGGCTCGAGTTCATAGGGCGACTATTGTGATTTCTGTAGTTTCCCAAGTCACATTTACAAGAATACCGGAGCAGCATCAAATTCAACGGGCCTCGAAAAGCGCGCGAACCGTCGGTCCCCACTAAGATTCTTGGAGCCGAGCGATGCACTGATCCCCCACCCTCATATGATCCATTCCGCTACTCATCTATGAAAGCCTGGAACCACGAAAACAAGCGTTAGAGTTCCGGAATAAAACAACTAGTTGAGAGATCGCGAATTCAACGGGTAATATAAATAAAAATGAGACAGTACTTCTTAAAAAGCTATAAAAGCAATTGCTACAAACAGTATGAATGAAGGTCGTGATCATTGAGTAATTGCTTACTTTTGGCATGAATAAAATGAAAATTTGCTTCTTGCGCAAAGCGTTCACTTCAAACTTCGGAGCAACATCAGTTGGTGACTCGAATTGTATGTAATACAAAATAAAATCCGTGCTTCTCCACATTATCGATGAACGCCAGCTGGTTACTGGTTTCAAGGCCGTCTTCTGACCTGCTCATCTCGAAGATGCACAAAAACTCGAAGCACAATGCACAACAAGCGCTTTGTTCACAGAGGGAAGTGAGTGCTCCAAGTTTCACGGAACATTTTATTCATTTGAAAAAAAATTAATTACTCTTGAGAAGTAGTAGTTATTTATTATACTCGTGAGCAATTGTTCTGGAGTACTGTCTCATTTTTTAAGTCTATTGTCTTTTGTGATGGAAAATGCAAAGTAATTTCTAGTCTTTCTATGATCAGCAGACCTCTCATATAATTTAAATATGATTTGCCAAAAAAACATGATTTACCGTTGATCGCAGTTTTCAAATAACGCTGACATTTAATGTGAAGACATTAATATCGTTTTAAATGGCTTGAAGCCAAATAAAAGGGAACGTGTTTTCTCTAGAATGCATAACTAATTTACAGACGAATTACGTACCAAGATGAACAAGTTGAATTTGGATAGAATCATTAAAAACCTTAAAATTACTTTATATGGAACCGCCGAAACCAACTTATTTTGAAACAGAATCAAGAAATAAAAATAGTTACACGTACGTCGATTTTACCTATTTTAAGCAACATTAGTAGCGAATTCTCCGATACACCGCGTAACTAGTAATTCGAAGAATATAATGAATATTATACAATATAGCTTTAGCTACAATAGCTTTAAAACAGAAGCGAAAAATAAATAACACTTTTGCTACCGAAAGCCAGTCTTCCGCATCTGTAAGCGCTATGAAGTGCCGTAGAGTGAGAAGCTTCAAACAGTTCTTAATGCTGTCCAGAGAATTCGCTAGCGCAGACGAAGGCACCGCATGCCAACAGCGATAACCTAGGGCTACTCATGTTTCAAGGCTGGGGGAGGGGAGAATGTGCGTTTGGGCAGTCCTTCTCTTGTCGTTCGTAAGTATCGCTTCTCTCACGTTCTTGTGAAAATGGAGAGTGTTAATGATCTAGAAGTTATGGTTTGTGTAGTTGTCTTATAGAACAATTATTAAGGACGTAATTTCATTGTATCGGAATTTCAGAAAAGCTAAAAATAAAAGACAACAATAGACGTAGCTTCTATAAAGTGCGGTAAACTTAAAATAATGTTCAGGATTCGCCATTGATTCACACCAAATTCAAAGAAAAGCGGAGAACGCTTTTCGTCAAGGGTAAGTGACAAACATACGGATAAATGAAATGCTGAACGGTCGTACTATAAAACAGAACTTCTCTTCCCTCAGTCATTAAAATAATATTCTATTAGGGATAATTAATGATGTGCAAAAATAGCTTAAAAATAATGTCTATGGCGCTTATCAACTGAATTTGCAGATTGACGAAATGCCGGTCAAGCTAAAGTTGAACTTCTCTTCCCTCGCGCCAATAAAATTACATTGTATTAATGATGATGTGCAAAGAGTGCTTAACAATGGTATGTAAGACTGCGTAAAAAAAAAACCAAAAAATAACGATCGAACTAAAACTGAACTTTATTCCCTGGATCACAGAAATAATTTTGTATTTCTGTGCTTGGAAAAGCGTGTGAGATTTTACACACTACATTTAAATTTTATTTAATATATTGAGATATACAAAATTTTCTCTCTCTACATTAATATCCGCTAAAGATCTTAGCGTCCGGCTTGCCGGGTCAATGGGTCACGATATATTATAATCCTTATTACCTCTATAATGGATTATAGGATCCGCCGACTATACAGCGCAGCTGGGAATCTGAAATAGAATGATTCTATTCCTAGTTCATTTCTGTTTGGATTGACTAAATGAAAGATCACTTTCTTTTCTAAAGAACAAAATTCAACAAAGTTTATTTTTACCTTTCTAGCAAACAATTTAGAGAATTTAAGTTAGGCCTTTGATCAAGATATTTTTCAATTTACAATTTTATATCGCGGTTAACTTATCTATTCTTCGTTGATGTCCCTCGTAGACTTCTCAGTCGAAATATCTTGCGAGCTTGCCGTAGTCCAAAGTTCCAAGGAATCCTCTTCTACCCCTATCCAAGCTGGTCTCAAACTATCAAAATTATCAGTCCCAATTACGTCCTATGACATAGTCCCGAACTCGATTACCACTCCCGACAAAGTTCCAATTTATACATCAATATTGCTTCCCCATGAAAATATCTGCAATATCATTCACTGTCCTTAAAATTTCACTGATAACCCAATTCTATCTCGATTGTACTCGTTCCCTCTCACGAACCTACGATCAGTTCAGAAGCGCGATGCCGAGCAGAATGAAATCTTCCTGCATGATTCATCCCTCGAAGACTTCGTATTAAACTACCTTCATTTTTTTTCATAACATTTGACCGTCCTTCTCTCACCCAGCCAATCCATACGTTCGTTATATTTTGGTGTAGCTGACCTTTTGATCGTCTGAACTTCTTCGCCCAATCCTAAATTTTCTACTTTCGGCATCCAGAACTCTTAATGCATTTAGAAAAAACAACAACTACATTGTTTTTTCACGGTCGTTGCTAAGCTCTAGCTCTCGTGATATTTCGTAATGCATGTTCCACCATATTGTCTACAAATAAATGTTAGTTTATTTTAATGTGACATATGGGTATGTCACAATATTTTCAATTTTTGTCACATATTTTGGATATATATATATATATATATATATATATATATATATAGTGTGTGTGTGTTTATTACAATACATTCCGTTCCTTAACGCTCAATAATGCTAAATGGCAAAGCTATTGTGCGCAGGAGGAGATGTCTGCAGCGAAGGCGAAGGAGCAGCGAGGTTCGGCGGCGGGGGCCGCGGGAGCGGGCCTGGAGAAGTGGTACGAGGGCCGCACGCTGCTGGTGACGGGCGGCGCGGGCTTCATGGGCAAGGTGACGCTGGAGAAGATGCTGCGCGCGCTGCCGGGCCTGCGCCGCATCTACGTGCTGCTGCGCCCCAAGCGCGGCGACGGGCCGGCACGCCGCCTCCAGGACATGATCGCCAAGCCGGTGAGCCTCAAAGCTAACGGGGCGGGAAGAGACTAAGACACAGATACACAGACAGAGTTTTCCGTGTTTTCCCATCAATACCAGGCGAATGCCGGAAAAATGTCCTAACAAACGCGCCACGGACCGAGCGCGATTTTTCTTTCCTCTTCCTTGTCCTATCCTCTCCCCTTACACACACACACACTTACACTAACATGCACTACACTACCACTTACTGCGGGAAACCGATCGGGAGCTTAGAGCTTGTCCCGGCTGAGGCGGTGCACCGCTGGTGGGAGAGTCCTGGTGAGGGGGAAACCCCACTAGCCGACGGTAGGTCGGCGCCGGATCTCGCCATCCAGACGGGGAAGATCAACGCTATCTCCCGAGAAAAAAACATGCACTACACTAACTGGACTAATGACCAAAGCAATTGACGCGCCCGTAAACACGAAAAAATCAATCACTGAATGCCTGGGTGCGGCGGACGCGAACGCGGCCCTTGAGGGACTCCCGCGCGCAGGTGTTCGAGCGCGTGCGGCGCGAGGCGCCCGAGGCGCTGCAGAAGCTGGTGGCGGGGGGGGGGCCGGCGCCGCGGCGCCCCTGGCCGAGGTGCGGGGGGCCCCCGCCACAAGTGCTGGGCACGCGCCGCGTCCTCGACCTCGCGCTGCAGATGCCGCACCTGCAGGTGAGCGCCGCCGAGACGAGTGGGCAACTCGGGGGACAAGAGCGCAAGTCGAGGTGGACAAGAGGGTAAGTCAGGGAGACAAGAGGGAAATTCGGGGGACAAGACGATAAGTCGAGGAGGACAAGAGGGTAAGTCAGGGAGACAAGTGGGAAATTCGGGGGACAAGACGATAAGGCGAGGAGGACAAGAGGGTAAATCGAAAGGTACATGAGGGTAAGTCGAAGGGGACAACAGGGTAAATCGAAAGGTACAAGAGGGCAAGACGGAGCGACAGGAGAGAGAATAAAGGGGACGAGAGGACAAGTCAATGGGACCCGAGGAATATATAAAGTTTGTTAGTGCATATTTTGGCAACAGATACATTTTTACTTTCTCGTATACGTACGTATATTCGGAGATATATATTCCCATTTTCTTAATAAGGACTTCTAATTTTTCAATGAAAATTTCTATTTAAAACGAGCAATTTTACTCTTCATTAATATTCTTGAAGTAATATATCGGTTTTCCAATTAGGAAACCTAAAACTTGAGAAAATTTCAAAAAAATGTACTTAGGGTGACGATAGATGGTAGCAGGTAAGAGGGCGTGGCAAGGCCGTAAAACCAGTCCACACCAAGGAAATTACTAAACTTTACTACGAGAAAACCTGTGCCATTCTGTAGCACGACTAGTTTCAGTTCCTACTGCTGCTTGTATGGATTTTATTGACTCTCTGAAGTCTGGAGCTTCGCTTATTTTCTTAGTTGCTGACTGCTGACGCAACCAGATTTTTAATCGTTTCTGACAGTATCACGTAACACCGTAGAAATATAGGGCTGTGGACACAGGCACTCATTTTTAGAAGTGACTCATATGAATGGCAGCACGTTATTGACTCAGGTGTAATCCAAAAGCTGAACCCTCGAGAAGTACAAGTACATCATCTGTGCTCCGATGTGCTTACGGGGAGTGGAAAAGGAGCTAAATCGGATTCAAAGCCTCGTTGAAGGGAACGTAAAATTAATAGTCCATTCAGACCATCGTATTGAAAATGCATTATTAAAAACAGTGCTGGCGGTTTAGTTGAACGTTTTCACATGATGGCGAAGAAAAAATCTATCAGAAGAGTTTTGCAACTGAAATGGATTCAAGAGGACTGACGTAATCAGACATTTGAGAGAATTTTCATTGATTTTCATATTTTATATCTAAGTTTCTTTTGACAAATTTAAAATGAGCAAGAACGTCGCTGTATATGAGAAATGCCAAAGCCAATCGTATTGAAACACGTTACTATTATCTGGTAGAGATCTCCGGCAACAAATAATATTGGAGAAGGTAGTCTTAAGACCCCTCTTTGAACATTACGAGCAATGCTCTCGTTTCAACACTCCGTTTAAAAACTGAATAATTCAAGTTTCGTAACTTCCCGGAAGAAGTACAATCCGAGAAAGATTTTGCTCTTTCAGGCAAGAAATTGCGCAGATTTGCAGCTACGTGACACTGTGACATAAGAGAATCTCCTGCGTCAAACAGTCAAAAAAACAGGCGAAGAAAAGTCAAGGATACACATGAGAAAAACTTGGGACAGCGACCGTCCCAGTGATCGTCACGTCAATGCGGAGAATGATGCCGACCTTGACCATGACAATGACTACGCGGCAATGATTCCCCTTTGATTGACCTAAGGGTCCGTTAGTCAAGGACTAAACCTCTGACCGCAACAATGTAGAGGAACATTTCTGCAGTGTCACCATGCCGTCATGGAATATGCACTAGTGCTGGCATGCGGAGCCTGGCCTCCGAGTAATTGAATCGGAGCTCCCGATTACAGAGCTTCTCCGGTTATCTCCGGCTCAACGAACGAAAGAATATACGGAATCGGAGGTCCGGATCCACTCGTTCACACGGCATAACTTGCTCAATTTATTGAGTCAATCAGAATACGTATCTGTTGCCTACCGGTCTTAGCTTGATGTATGACGAGTAGAGAATAACAAGCAATTTAGACGCAGAATATGTGTGCTTCCCTTCTCCATTTTACATATTTTATTAGAATGTAATAATAATTAATTATTTACGTCAAAAACAGTTAAAAACTGTATGACGTGCTATGGGGAGAAGTGAATATTGTGCACGTTTTCAAAATTCTGTGATCCCTACACTAAGCCATATACTACTTAAATTTTGAAAAAAAAAACTACCGATGTAATAAAATATATTTCCAAGGATAAATCAGCAATAAATTTTGGGCTCTTATCCAGCATGTCCTTCGTCAAGGAATAATACTTCCTGACGCGACAACATGGAAACGATAATTTGAATATCTATATTTCCCGCTGAATTCTAGAAAACGTGCACAGATAATGAAGTTACAATAATAATAATAATAATAATAATAATAATAATAATACACGTCATACAGTTATTTTTTTTAACAATAATAATAATTTGCATGGTACAGCACGTCATGAACAAAAGTTAAATTACATACTCTTACTTCACATTATTAATTGTTATTTCATGATCCATAATAATTGTATAGCCACAGTGCTAAAAATCATATCCTGAGGAAGTTAGATAAAGGCCGTGGACATGCGTAGGAGTTAATATTCCGGGCGACGACGCTCCACGGGTAACCAGAACCAGATTATCTCAGAAGGTTATTTTTCCTCATACGTGGATATTGATTAGAAATTCCTCCCCATCTATGAGCTTGTCGTGTTGTGATCATATCACCGTCTGGTTCAAGGAAATACACGAGATAGGAAAATGTGAGATATTTGAATTTCGTGGTCAAGAACCAATCTGAGGTTACTCGGAGGCTCCGATTGAAAAGGCGGAAAGACTCGGAGGGAAACCCATCACTCAGTTGCCAGCACTATTGTGTACTCATCTTTCTGTATCAGGGTTGTCCAACTAGCGATGCCATTTAATGTGGTCCGCGAAAGGTTATTAGTCAAAAGTTGCAGTCCCTTGCAGCCATGAACATTGTTCTCCTAGCGCATGCGCTCAGCGGCGGTTTACACCCCCTTCAATGTTAAAACAGTACGTACTTCATCGCCCGAATTTTCACGATACATTACGCGAAAAGTACTTAAATTTTCGAAAAAATTGTACATGACCTCATTTCACTATTATCTTAAGGAACAGATTTCATTAAGGAAAAATAATCGCTATCTTGATAATTGTAGTTGTAGGAATACGCCGAAGAAATTGTGAACTTTCGCAATTTTCGAAAAATCAGGATTTTTAAATAACACGAGTCCTGCACCCTTCGTCCATTACACTCCATCCATTACTCCCCACACGTCCATTACACTATCAAAAAACAAAGTTTAATCAAAAGCGATGGAGCTATTTTTTGAAAATGTCCCAGGGGCTTCATGTAAAATACGCTCCAAAATTAAAATATCGGTTTCAAATTGAAAGGGTCGCGACATCAACCAGATCGATTGGGAAATATCAATTTTGGAGCAAATCGACTGAACGGTTTAGCCGCTAGCGTTTACAGACGGACAGATGTCTAGCCACCAATCGATTTTTCGCTATCAAGGCCGTGCAAATCATGGATTCTGGCTACATCACGTGTTAGAAAATTTTTTCTAGCTACTGGATTTATCCACTTTTTCGTTACTAGGGTCCGACAATAAGACCTTTTTTGCCAAAAATTCGCCGTTTTTTGGCACATTACATAACTTTTTCTCTACTACGTAGCGAGAAAGTTAAAGAGGTTAAGTTTAGATTTAAGTTTTTTTGTAGTAAAATCAGAAATTGAAAATCATCCCAATGTGTTTCACTGCGTTGTGCATGGTAGGGCATGATATCATGCATGGTTCCACCTCTCCTGCCGTTTCAGAGCGTCTAGCAAACTGCTCGACTCGATATCACAACCTTGGAAATATGATATCACAACTGGAAGTATTGCAAAACAAATTTTTAAGAAATGTTTTAAAAGCTCCATGGTATATCATAAATGATCAAATTTTAAAAGAACTATCTATAGAACCTCTGAAAACTTGGATTTTAAAACTTTCTTCTAATTTCTACTCTTCTCTTTCATCTTGCCCAGCCACTCCTTTGTACGCTCTAGGTAAATCAGCCAATCTTTTTCCACGAATAAAATCAAGATATTCTAAAGACCTACTACATCCTCCTTAATTAGCTGCAAAGCAGGTTCCAACATTTATAAATTAAATACTTATGTCTTAATTCAAATTGTATGCATTTATTTCTGAAGGACCCTTCCTGGGTATCCTTAGCCGTTATTGTGTTATTGTAAATATTTGTCTTCTACCATTGTTCATACATGACGAAATGTAATTACAACAAAATTGTATATTATGTATCATCAAACCCTTGAAAGACATAATAATGTCGAACAAGGAAATAAAAACTTAAATAAAAAATTTAAAAAAACTCGATATCAACAATTAGGAGAAGTCAGGTGTGGATCGCTCGAGTAATGAAACTATGGCCTGCAACCATACTATAGGTATTAATTGTGGCCCTGGAGGCTTCGCGGGTTGGACACCCTTTCATAAGGGATTTCCAACTAACTATAATACTTAATTAGCTAATAAATAGTAATAGTAACTACTAATGAGTAAACTACTACTAGTAAATAACTACTAATTAGTAACTAAGAAAATATTTATTTATTTAATTTATTTTTACGTCAAAAAACAGTTAAAAACTGCGTATGACGTGCTATGGGGAAAAGTGAATTGTGTGCACATTTTCAAAATTCTGTGATCCCTACAATAAGTCATATACTACTTAACTTTTTAATTTTTGAAAGGGAGAAAAAAAAACTCCCATGTAATAAAATCTATTTTCAAGGATAACATAATTTTAATTTTGAAAGGGAGAAAAAAAAAAACTCCCATGTAATAAAATCTATTTTCAAGTATAAATAAGCAATAAATTTTGGCTCTTATTACTTCCTGCCGCGATAACATGGAAACGATAATTTCAATAATTGTATTTCCCACTGAATTGTAGAAGACGTGCACAGAAAATGAAGTTACATTTATGTCCAGAAGCAAAACAAGGGGCCATCTCAGCATTTGCTCAATGGATCAGGGAAACTGGACGAAAAATCTGATCGAGATGGGGGTCATTAACCCAGAGGCTGCAGTACAATTCTTGTTACATGTTGTTTAGAATTATAGAGTCCAAATGGTAAATAATGCATTATGTATCATTGTTAAAATTAATGTTACTTTTCTTGTGATGCCCATTCTTGTGATGCTCACCCTTTCATAAGGGATTTCCAACTAACTATAATACTTAACGAGGTAATAAATAGTAATAGTAACTACTAATAAGTAAACTACTACTAGTAAATAACTACTAATTAGTAACTAAGAAAATATACAACAAATATAAATATTGGCATCTCACGTAATTCCCTACGCGATTCCGGAAGCAATTCACACTAGAGGGAAAAGTCGCTAGTAATGCAGCAGGTAGATTGTTCTAGTCAGTTATTGACCAGTTGGTAAGAGAGAATTTAGCTACGTCGGTTTTTTAAATCGTATATTTAATTTTGTATGGATGGTGCCCTCTTCCGTTACATTGAGGGTGCCCTATCCTAGTTCGAATGTCGTTTAACGCTTTACATCCAGTGTACTCTTTGAAAAGATTTACTAGCCTACCTATCTTTAGACGTTTGCCCAGGAATTCCCACATCTGAGTTTGATCCTTGTTTTTTCCTGCAAGATTTATCGCTCTCTTTTGGATACGGTCTAACAAGCTTACGGTATCTGCCCGGGTCCCAAAAGGCGGAGCTGTATTCCATTGCCGGACATACAAGGAAAGTATATGCTAAGCGCCTTGTGTAAGCGTTTCTTCAATTCAATATCCCAATATCCATAAAATAGAGTGATTTCCCAGCTTTGCGCGCAACGTGATGTGGTCGGACCAGATCAGATCTCTTCAAATAACCACCCACAAATACTTGAAGCTAGTGACCTCAGGCACCGCTTGATTTGCAAGTCTGTATTTTAATGACATTTTCTCGCGTTTCCTACTGCAAGTTACCGATTTGCATTTCTTAGAATTAACTTTCATTTCATTTTCTTCCGCACATTTGATAATTTTGTCAAGGTCCTTTTGCAAAATCTGCTGATCTCGAGCCTCTTGTATTCATCGGTATAGTATGCAATCATCGACGAAAAGTCTATTCTTTGAAATAGTAGAATTGGAAATATCATTAACGTATGCGTATGAAATAGAAGAGGGTCTATTGCGCTTTCGTCCCTGACATCACTTGAATTTCATCCGAAAGATAATCGTCTGTCTTAACTCTTTTTTTTTAAATTTATTTCTTGTTGTTCGACAATACAATCTTTCAAGGGTTTTAAAAAACATAAGATTATTATATGACAGTTTTGGATTGGCTATCCATAAGGTCAGTGAGGTTTAAACTCTGACATAATTATTGATTTAATGTTATTGTTAATTAAGAAGAGAAAGGAATATGATTATGTTAAGGAGCTGAGAGTATAGTGGTTTACGGGGGGTTTGAATTTGTCTTTGGGAAATGTTGACTTTATGCGTAGGTGGACCGCATTTTTTTCCCATGTTAAAAATGATGGTACTTGGTGAGGAATGTAGATTGTTGTAAAAATTGTTAGCTAATTTAGCTATGGTTCCTTCTAATTGTGAAATTTTTAATTCTCGATGAATTTGTTCATTTGTAATGAACCAGGGGGCATTTAGAGTATTTCTTAAAAATATATTTTGAATTACTTTGATTTTATTAATATTGCTAGGAGCTGCACCTCCCCAGATTGGGCATCCTTAGGTTATAGTAGGAAGGATTATCGATTTGAATATTAGCAGTCGGCATTCGCTTTTCAATGTAGAGCGCTGGTTTAATATTGGAAATAATTTTGAAATTTTTTCTTTTGCTTTATTTGCAACCATTAACACTTTGAGAACGACAGCGAAAGAAAGATTCGATTCAAGTGATTATTCTTGTATCGATTTCTGTATTTCAAAGTTTATTAAGTAATCGTTCACAAGGCAAAAGTCGAATGCTTTCGTGAAAGTTATGACTACCGCGTTCATTGTTTCCCCTGCGTCTAAAGACGTGTAAATGTCTTGGCATATTGATAGAATGGCTTTCGCATGCGTAGCCTGATCTGAAGCCATGTTGCCCTGCGTACAACCATTCGTTTTTTTTATCAAACCGCTCTCACGTATTCTGCAATCATTTTTTTCATTTGTTTGCTTACTACAAATGTTAAACGAATCGGGCAATAGTTTTCGACATCAGAGTGGTTTCCACTCTTGAGTAAGTATGGGATGAGGATAGGACAAGGAAGATGATGGAAAGATCGCGCAAGGTCCGTGGCATGTTTGAAAGGATGTTCCGACATTCGCTGGGGTTGATGGGAGAAACTATGGAAAACTACCGATTGGAGCAGCTCGTCGCTAGAATTTTGCCCCGGACAGCAGCTGAATTCCAGCTAGCTATCTTCCCAGGGTCAAAAATGCTACTACCCTCGGGACTCGAACCCTAGGACCTCAAGGTCAGAAGCATTGCACTGACCTCAGTTGATGCTCTGAGCCACCTCAGCCGGGCTTATTGTTCTGGAGAAAAAGAAAAAACTTTAGTTCAAGTAGTCCCTTAATCGTGTTATTGGGAGTCAATATCCAGTCTAAGTTTGGTGTATGCTCTGAAGTTAGTATCTTCAGGAATCTTATCTTCAGTTAGAAAGTGTTGCTTCTAATGCGAGTGAAATATTGAATATTTTTGTTACTACGGGGGAGAGAAGTTTATTTTTTCTGACGACAGTGCGCTCTAGCGGTAGAAGTTCACGTAATCTGGTAATTGAAGTTGAAGCGTGTGTTGCTGCATATACAGTGTAAATCGAGAATACTTTGCATTATATTTATTAGGAAATGATGTCAATAACTACTACTTGCAGTTTTCAACGAGTGTCAGAATATTCCCACAAAAAAGTTTCAATAAAAGGAAAAAAGCAGTAGAGAGTTTGCCTCTGAACGGCGTTAAGGAAATTCAAGACGGTAACGTGAGGATAATTTTTTAGGAGTAGTTTTGCGAGAAACTCCTGCTGCACATAGCACTCAACCAGGGCCGCCCAGCGATCTGCTCCAAGGACAAGCCTCCACTTGCTCCTTGCTCTTTCTAGCAGTTCCACCGGCAGACAGAGCAGATTACATAATCTTTTATCGATCGGCGACTTGCGGCACAGTGGGTCGCGTCTTGTGTGTGTGTGTGTGTGTGTGTGTTTCATTGCTCGGTCTGAAAATGTTTCACTGCTCTGGGACAGAATATTCCGACAGAAAAACAGTGAAATATTTTTGTAACATTTACTAGTTTTCACAAATTTTTGTGATTTGAAAATAAAAGAGCAATTTTCAATGCAGCATGGAAAGAAAAATTTCTTTTTGCAGATTGCGCCAGATATGCCAAATTTTTAGTTGCAAAAGAGTCCTCAAGCATTTTAATAAATTTAATTGCTGCAACATTACAGTTTATCATGCGGCTGATTATGAAAAGGTATTCTAAAAGTTATCGAAAAAACATTACTAAATGAACTAATAACGGAAATACTGACAGTAAATGAGATTAAAATAATAAAAAATCAAGGTAATTGCAAGTCATTTATTTTTCTCTTGGTATTTTACATTGTGATCTGTAATGGTACTTCTCATTCGAGTTTTACAATTTTTCAAGGAAAAATACCGCTCCCATTTGTATGTTGATCCAAACACACATAACATTCGAGCACCACCTCGATGCAGTTTCGGAAAACGTTTTGAGTGACGTTCTCATAAAATTGTAATGTTCCGTTTGTATTTTTCTCTTACTTGTGTCACTCTACAAATCAGTCATTTCTAATTTAAAATCAAAGGAAAAAAGCCTTTATCAAGAGAAAAAGGTGTAGGAAATATATTAAATTTTAATTGTAATTTTAACAAATCCTTAAATTGGATTTCAAATTCAGAACGCAATGTTCGGAATACATCTACAAACTCTCCAAAATTCGATATTTTGTTAATGTTTGACACTGAAGCTAATTTTGAGACGAATGAGAGGTTATTCTTTCCCAAAGGGACAGTTTTAAAATAAATAAAATTGACTTCTTTTATAGTGTGTTATTTTACTGTAGAGACAATATAGGAACATCCAAATATATCCAAAACGTACTTCTTCCAAACTTCCTTACGTTTTTCTTGAGAGTACTTGTCATATTCTGCAGCATCGTTAACCGTATAATGTTGCAAATTAAACGTCATGTGATTAAGCACGTTTTTGCAAACTTAACATTTGGCATAGCTGCTGACATCCACGAAAAGATACTTTTCTTCCCATGCTCCATTGATCTCCATGTCTCCGCGACTGGAGTTATCGGGACACTGTCTGCGGTAACCTCAAGCCAGTCCAACGCAAGGGCTCCGGTGGCGCGCTCTCGGTAACCAACACGACTCCGCGCTCCCGATTCGCTCTTCTTGAGCAACCCTGCACTAAACGAACAACAAATACATATAATTCAGTAATTCAGGTACCTATAGTCAATATTTTCTGATGTACTAAGGGAAAATGTACTTCTGGCACATTAATTTTGTATAAAATAAAAGTACTTAAATGACATAATATATTTTTAAATTTTAAAAATTAATAAAATGAAAGCAATTAAATAATATATTAACATTGAAAATAAAAAAACATAATTTTTCTACATGTTTAATTTGGTCTAGGTTGACTTCAGTCGCAAAGTATTGGATTGCGATAGCTCTCGCAAAGGTGGCAATAGAAAACCGAACTTCTAACCTAACAGATGTAAACAAACCAATATTACAAAACTACAACAATAAAGATCTAAGAATTGGGACAGTTTAAACAACGTGAAGAACAGAACCTCTTCTACGAGTTTAAATAAGTTAGTCATTAAGATAATTTGGTTGACCCAGTAAACCAAAATTAAGAGATTCATGATAAAAGAGACATACCCCTGACCGGCTGCAGAAAGAAAAAATTTAAAAAACGAACTTGTATGTCAATTTTGCAATAAAAGTCATATCACTGTGTTCAGGAACGTCTAAATAATTTAACTAGCTTTAGTTTAAAAAACATCAAAATGTTCATATTTTTGCTGTCAAACTCTCCTTAAAATCTATGAAAGCAGCGAAAAATGTTTTAAAAATTACGACAAAAGTAAAAAAATAACGTATTAGTCGCTTATAAAATGGCTTATTAGTCGAGATCTAAGAAAAATGCAAAATGTATAATGATTGATTAGTGATTCCGGGCGCGTCTGCTGAGATGCTGTCCCGTTAGTGTAGTGCATGTTTCCATCGTGAGGTGATGATCTTTCCCCACTGGATGACGAGATCCGGCACTGACCTACCGTCGACTAGCAGGGTTTTCCACAACCAGGTATCACTCACCAGCGGGACACTGCCTCAGCCGGGACAAGCTCTGAGCTCCCGAACGGTCTTCTGGCATGTGTGGTAGTGTAGTGCATGTTAGTATGTGTGAGGGTGAGGATAGGACAAGGAAGAGGAAGGAAAGATCGCGCGCGGTCCGTGGCTCGTTTGTTAGGGTACTGCTCCGGTATTCGCCTGGTGTTGATCGGAGAAACCACACAAAACTACCAATCAGAGCAGCCGGCCGCGAGAATTCTCTTCCAGACAGCCACTGAATTCGACCTAGCTCAAAAGCTAATCAATGTTTTGTTTGTCTCGACGTATGAAAAACTTGACAGTTATGTCGATCTTATTTCTATCTCTCAAGACACTAATAAGAAAGTATGCATTTCTAGACGATAAAAGAACACAATAAATAATAGAAAGTTAAAGAACGCTCTCTACGAAAGTCTGGTTAGAAATATATAGCCTTCATGTAATCACAGGATATCAAATCCACAAACGCATCAGTGCATCGATGCCTCCAAAATGGTGGAAGGAGGGGGGAAGGAGGGGAGGGGGTCACCGGACTATATGCAACGGAAGAGTCCTCTGCAGAGAAAGAAGAAAACGCAAGCAACCGTGTGCCTGCGTTTGAAAGTGATGGCGGCGCGACGGTGCCCTGAGAGAAGGGAATGTGGAGTGCCGCGGCAGGGACGCTCAGAGAGGAAGTGTGGTCAAGGAGATATGAGAAAGTGCAAGGGTTAATCCATGAAATCACGGCGTAAGACGCAAATACTGTATATAAATTATAAGTAACAATAGCATTAAGCAGCCTAAGTTAAAGAACCCTAGTTTTTAAGTTAGAACATAATCTAATGTAATAAATATTATGTGTCAAATAAATTCCATTACTATTTTAAGCATCAGCCTTTCACATTTTGCAAGAGAAATAATGAAATGTAAATAAAACTTATTGTTTATGGGAATTTTTACAAAGTGGATAAAGTTATAGGAATTCTCTTTTTATTTACTATAGTCGCATCAAAAAGAATTCATATTGTAATATCGTATTCCTATAATAATAGTTTTTTTTTTATCAAACTCGACCTACCGGCTTTATTTGATCATGTTCTATAATATCGTTCTATTATGTTTTACAACACTTATTTTATAAATATCTCACATCTCCCCCTCTCGTCCAAAAAGCAAGTAACGTGTGTATTAAAGAAATCTGCACACATCTTAAGATTTTTTTTGTAGCTAGTAGCCGCTCCGTATTTAAGTAAATGAAGAGTCTACCTTTAATTATTTGATTCACTCTGACACTATCAGCTCAGATTTACTAAACTGAGATCACTGTCGTTATAAGCGTTATTAGAACAAGTTCTCTTCTGTGACCTCTGTTTCAATACTTTCTACATCAGTCATCTTTCACAGGATGAAAGTCCAACTTGCAGGAAAATTATCGTACAAAGGAAATTTTACTATTTGTATAAACATTGTACGATATTCTTATTGTAACTTCTTAACACTTGATAGGTTATCAAAATCGTCTCTAACGAACTTGTTTGATAATTCTACAATCAATTGAAATCATGTTTGGCGATACTTATTTCAAATATAACTATCTTCTAACTTTTCGTGTAGTATTCTGCAATTAAAATGTACACGACTAATTTCGAATGATTTTAAAATTTTGAACTACAATTTTAAGCGATGCGGAAGGTTTATTCTGCAGATGCCCTTCATGAATCATGCCCGGCCCTTGTTGCAGTTTTTGGTCAATAATTCGAATATTATCTTTTTTTTGTCTTTGCTACTTTTTGATATTCATGAAACAAACTACAAAATATTAAAATTTGATAGAATTGGACCTGGAGAAATGTTCCCATAAATTCGGACGTTTTTTTTTATAATTCTAAATTTACCTGTTCTACTAAAATTTACACCACGTATCAATGAAGTGGTAAATTAAATTAAAAAAATATTTCTAGCGTTTTAACAGAGCAACAGGAGATACATAATCTCAACAAAATTCACAATACATTTTTAACAGTTCAATTCATTAAATAAAACACTCTTCAATAACTATTTCATAAGTAAAATCATCACTCATCCCATTATCAGTAAAAGATGCAAAAATATAGATAGCAGATGGTTATGGAAAGTAAATTTAACTCACCATTATGCTTACACCACCTTTGCACTTTCATGATTGTAAATAGCAAAATGCCATGCTACAATAACTGGTTAAAGAGATGCACAGTAATTCCACAGTCGTCGAAAATCGTATTTTTATAGTCATAAAACCCATTAAGTCAACAGATTGTGACACGCACTTCTGTCATTGGCACACCTATCTGGAAAGCCTGGAGGAGAACACATTTTTGAAATACTTTCTAGCAAGGCCTTTCATTGGAATATTCATTAGACCATGACGCTTCATAATACGCTATTAAAATGTCACAGATTGTAAACTTTTAATGCTCTCAGTGAAAGGGATTTTGCGCTTGTTTTAAACAGCTGTACAAGAAAACGTGTATACATACGTCGCAAATACAGCATTAAATTATTTAGTTATTTGTTTATTTATAATTAATATAATTATTGACCTTAATCTAAAAATTGAAATTAAATCTTAAATTACTTAACTTATGATTTAATGAACTGGTCAAAATATCTCAGATGATATCAATGAAAGTTTTCAAAATATTATATTGTCGCTATAAAAACAACCAACAATTAAATTTTCATTAAGCAACATCTTTCAAAGAGGCACTTCGTATAAGAGTTTCTAGTGAAATCAGTTCATCAATTTTCTATTTTGAATGAACAATAATGTACTACATTGATCATGAACATGTTAAAGAACCAAAATAGTCGGCAACCGATTCGGTGCACGTTATGCAGCCTCACCGAACAGAGCCCGGTTAAGGCTACAGAGTCCATGGTTGGTGTGACAAGCTGTGCTTGGGTGCGCAGGCGTTCGTGCACCTGTCGACGGCCTTCTGCCACCCGGAGCAGACGGTGCTGGAGGAGCGCGTGTACCCGGCGCCCCCCCGGCCCCCCCGGATGGACCCCCCCCGCGCAGCCCGCGTGGACCGCCACCCTCCAGCGCCCCACCCGTCCGTCCCGTCTCGCCCGCCCCAACCCTCCCGTCCCGTCCCGCCCCATCCCGTCTCACCCCGTCTCTCCCCGTCCCGCCCCTCCCCGCCCCACCCGTCCCGTCCCTTCTCGCCACGCCCCGACCCTCCCGTCCCGACCGTCATGTCTCGCAAATGGAGCTAAAGTCAACTCGGGGAGGGAAAAGTCGTATCGTCAGAGAGTATTCAAGTTGATGTACACACTGTGAAACCTTGTTTTGGAAGTTCTTCACGGCACTTTTCAAAATATATTGTACCATGACCACCCTACAGAGACACAACCGTGCCCATATTCAACTTGACTCTTTCAAAAAACTTTACTCCAAAGTGAGAATTTGTTGAGATTGTTTGAGTCGACATCCACAGTGCAGTGGACCTCACATTTCGCATGTTTGTCGTAGGTTGCTGGGAGGCCACCCAAATTGCTACACGTACACCAAGCAGCTAGCAGAGACGCTGGTGGATGAAGCACGAACAAAAATACCCACAATCATCGTGCGGCCCTCCATCGGTGAGTACCTTGCTTCGTTCCCCAGCGACGTAATCGTCTCTTGCATTAGACCAGAGATTTCGAACCATTTCCTTGAATAGAACCTTTTTACTTTCTCGTCTTACGAAGTACAAAAGAAGAAAAAGTCGTGTAATCATGCACCGAAAAACAGTGAATTTTCGCTAGAAATACTCTTATTTAATAATAAATTCATCTACTCCTCTTCAATTTGTCTATAAATATACAGAAGCCAATCTCATCATAACCCAAATAATATAATTTTACATTAATAAAAAAAAAAATTAGAAAAAGAATATGTATTTAGATCTTAAAATATAATATTGTATACTTTTTACGCCGTTATCATTTAATTTTCATGAATATAAACAAGTTTATAGAAACAAAATTACAGATTATAATCTGCAAGAGAGTTCGATTTTCGTTACAGAGAATGACGTGAAATGCCAAAAGAAGAGCGAATTTATTAAGAGTTTTGAAGCTTTACGTTTCGTAGAAATATAAGAAAACTAACTAGTATCAACATCATTATTAATTAATTGTAATCAATGAGATCGTGATAATGTCTATAATTTTCCAAAAAAAATCGTAGTGTCTGTTCTCAGCGCAGTTTCCGTACATGACAGCCTGCGGAAGTAGTTGAGTGTGGACGTTTACGCTTGAAAGCAGTGTAGACGACGCTTGTGGTCAGTTGAAACATTTGGGCGATTCTCTCAGCATCCGCTGTGGGTCCGAAACAGTCATTTCCCCCTTTCTTTGCGACTCAATGCCTAATATTGTAGTCAGTAGTTATTATAATTTGTGTTCTTGATGGATTCATGGATTCTTTGGGGTTGAAACGTTCCTGTTATATAACAGGAGCTCTCTTATATAGCTCTTAAGTCTCTGTAAGGTGTGCTTATGTGTGTGTGGCAATGATGCCGGCGTGGTTAGAGCAAATACGGTCCTAATGACCATAGCATTGACGCACCCGTAAACACAATCAGTCAGATAAGTCGTGAGCGCCTCAGTGATGTGTCCCGGGGGTGTGTGGCTGTAACGCCTGCGGTACTGGAGCAGATATGGTACAAAAGACCATAGCCCTCGACCGGGAGCGGCAGCTCAGTGCATCAACTGATGCACTGAGTGCCTCTGACCAGGAGGTCCTAGGTTCCCACTCCCAACGGCGGCAGGATTTTCGACACTAGCTGTTCAGCTAGGTCGAATTCAGTCGCTGTCTGGAGGAAAATTCTAGCGGCCGGCTGCTCTGATCGGTAGTTTTCCGTGGTTTCTCCGATCAACACCAGGCGAATGCCGGAGCAGTACCCTACCAAACGGGCCGCGGACCGCGCGCGATCTGTCCTTCCTCTTCCTTGTCCTATCCTCTCTCCTTACACACACACACATACACTAACATGCACTACACTACCACGTATTCTGGAAGACCGGTCGGGAGATTAGAGCTTGTCCCGGCTGGGGCGGTGCCCCGCTGGTGGGAGAGTCCTGGTTAGGGGGAAACCCCACTAGCCGACGGAAGGTCGGCGCCGGATCTCGCCATCCAGCGAGGGGAAAATCACCGCCATCTCCCGAGAAAAAACATGCACTACACTAACGGGACTAATGACCGAAGCTGTTGACGCGCCCGGAACCACGAAAAAGCCAAACGAAAGCTTGAGCGCGTGCGTGGTGTGTGACAGTGACGCCGGCGTGGCGGGAGCCGCTGCCGGGCTGGGTGGACTCGCTCAACGGGCCGGTGGGGCTGGTGGTGGGCGCGGGCAAGGGCGTCATCCGCTCCATGCTGTGCGGCCGCCACTTCAAGGCGGAGGCCATCCCGGTGGACATGGCCGCCAACATCATCATTGCTGCCCCGTGGGACGCCACCGTCCACAGGTACGACGCCTCGGCCCGCCTCTTGAATTGCTCTCCAACATCTTTTTACTTCTTCGGATATGGAGTATTAGAGTGCGTCAAAATTAATGTTACAAGCGACTAGGATATGAATAGGATCGACAATGATAAATTTTTTGCAAATGTATATGACGAGGGAAACTTCATACATACGAACATTCTCAAAAGATGTCATGCAGAAATCATGCAATCTGGTCTGCACGTTTTATGTACGACCAATCTGTCCGAAAACTGGATCGGCGACCTTAAGAAGAAAAAGTATTGTAAAAGTATTGCCGAAAACGGGTAATTTTTTACAGAAAAACTCTTATAGTGGGACCTTGGAAATCCAAAAGTCAATAAATCATGTTCCTACTTATATAATAAATTAATCAATCAAACAATCCACATCTAACCCCCAAAAGGGCTTAGATCGTTGTTACAGAAGTAACCAGTGCAAATCCAACACGTAAGCTCCGTCTGCTGGATGGAATTGGCCGGAGGAGGTGGCTCAGTGCATCAACTGATGTTAGTGCGGCGCCCTGTGACCAAGAGGTCCTAGGTTCAAGTTCCAATGGCGGCAGGAGTTTTGACACTAGCTTTTCAGCGACGTCAAATTCAGTCGCTATCTGGAGGTGAATTCTAGCGGCCGGCTACTCTGATCGGTATTTTTCCGTGGTTTCTCCGGTCAACAGCAGGCGAATGTCGGAACAGTACCCTACCAAACGGGCCACGAACCGCGCGCGATCTTTTCTTCCTCTTCCTTGTCCTATTCTCACCCCTTACACACACACACTTACACTAACGTTCACTACACTACCACATATGCCGGGAGACCGGTCGGGGTCTTAGATCTTGTCCTGGCTGGGGAGATTTTCTTCTGGTGGGAGACATCTGGTCGGGGAAAACCAGCTAGTCGATATTAGGTCGGTGCCGGATCTCGCCATCCAGTGGATACAGTGGACACAGCCACTTCGCGATGGAAAAGCATTCTCTACACTTAAGGGGATAATAATAATAATAATAATAATAATAATAGCAATAATAATAAAATTGCAGGGCCAAGGAGAAGGCGACGCCGGTGTACAACGCGTCGTGCGGCGACGTGGTGCGCGTGACGTGGGGCGAGGTGCTGGACCGCGGGCGCCAGCTGGTGTACGAGACGCCGTTCGAGGGCGTCGTGTGGTACCCCGACGGCGACATCCGCGACAGCCGCCTCGTGCACGCCATCATCGTCTTCTTCTTCCACATGCTGCCGGCCTACTTCATCGACCTGCTGCTGCTGCTCGCCCTGCAGAAGCCCTTGTGAGTGTTGCGCTATAGGCGAGAGCTTCCGCAAACTAAGAGATACAAAACACATAAAAATCTCTGGCTCAATGGATCATGGGAATACAAGTTTGTAAACTTACAACTTACTACAAGCTTTTGAAATAAGTACTTATGTTCCGGTGAATAAAAATTACTGACTTACTTTTAGTTGTAGTAAATGCTGTTTCTTTACATAAAATACTTAATCTCGTTAGAATTAATTTTCAAATTAGTTACTGGAATTAGTACAGAGAGCCCTCGAAATGCAGAAACAAATACCAGATAAAACCTGGGATATAGAAGTTCAAAAATATGGCCCTAAGCAGGTTACGTGTAGTGTGTAAATCAATTAAACGACAAATGATATATAAAGATGCCTACATTTTTATCTTATTCCCCTCAGAAGATAGCATAAATGTATTGAAACATGCCCAACGTTGGTGTCAATTTGAAACAAGTCCCGTCTTTCTATTTAAAAACAAGCCCCACTTGGAGGGACATTTTGAAACATAATTATTACTGATAAATGTAATTTGGGGCCAGGAAAAGGTTATACTTGAAACCTAATCATTCCTACGTAATTTAAATATCTCTCCTTACAAAATTATGTTGTACTAGCTCAGTTAATTGGTGTTTGAAGTTCATAACTGTTGCTACTTACTCTGAAACCAATTATTCAATCTGCCATCCGTACGGAGTAGCAAGGAATCTGAAAGTCTTATTAAAATGCTGGAATGCACGTAACAAACAATGATAATCAGCTTTCTTTCAACTTAACAAATTGGAATTTATTATATTGATAATCAAAATGAATTCATCTTTGGTCATGACCAATTTTCTCTATATTACGATAGTTATAAAACATTTTTATTCATTCGTGGGTTTTCGCGCGCTCTTCACTTCGTCGTTCGATGGCGCCCCGTAGAACCTTCTCCGTCGACGCAGCAGAATCTTGCTTCTGGATAAAGTCCTCGCCTAATGTCCGTGTCTGGTTCCAAATTCTCCCAGCGATACTATTATAATCCGTGACTTCCCTCACTAACGTCTCGGGTGGACGCCTAGATACGTATTTTTCTTCTTACAAGAACGCTCTATCCTAATATAAGAAACGATAGTTAACTTTATACAACTGTCAATTACAGTCTTTCCTCGATCTAGTAAAATATATCAAGAGCCGACCCGCTCATCACCGCGTTGCTATAGCGAATGAATGTTCTTCTAAAAACTCGGAAGCATCTGAATTTTGTATCTTTTTCTCTTGTCTCTCAAAACAATGCTTATTCCGCCTCTTTGCTCTGTCATTTCAACCTAACGAAAAATGATCCTTAAGGCCGGTTGTTTATTTGTCACATATCGACCCCCTCGCGATCGTCTATTGACATCCCTATATTCTATGTCAAATAAACTGACATTTCCATAATAAAAATGGTTCGTAATTTTGGTATATCACAGTACATTATTGGTGGCGTTGTGCGCGACTTCATTTACGAGATACGACGCTCTATCGAACCAATAATGTGACTTCTTACACATGCTTTTAGGTTTCTATTTTTGTTGTTGTGGTAGTGGGGTTGTTAGTGTTATAGTTTTCTTTCTT